>BPLR01019640.1:0-52585 GCA_021605095.1 Caerostris extrusa | reverse complement strand
TATTACATTGAAGTTATAGGCTATTAAAATTAAGTTTGTGTAATTTATTTCAAGGAAAAAAAACTTATTTCTGTAAATTAATTTGCTTGAAAATATATATAATTAAGACGATCTAATTCTTTTTATAAAAAATAAAATTTTCAGAAATTTTTTCATGATTCTTCTTTTTTTTTTGCAATTGAAATATGTTGTCTTTTGTAATGTACTTTTATAATTTACTTTCCATATTAATATGCTTATTAGATTAATAATTAAGTTTTCTGTTTTTACAGGAAATATTGAAGAGAATTCTTTCTATTCCTACAAATTCTATCAAATAACGAGTTTTATTGTTATAATAAGAAACTTTTATATTATGTAAATGATGTTAATAATAAAAATAATAAGAAACAATAAAAAAAAATATAATATAAAATTTCTAACTAAATATTTAAAAACTTTCAAATAAAAAGAAATGAGACATTTTTTATGCTCCTTACATTGCTTTAAAAAAATTGATTATAAGACAAGTTAGAACCAACTTAAAAATTTTAAATAGATTTTTTTTTCAGAATAGTGATATAAATATATCATTAGCATGCAATAGCGAGATTGAATTCCCAAATTAAAAAATAATTAATTATTCTTGGTTTTCAATAAGCTTTAAAATAATTATTTTCAACAATGAAAATATTTCTACCTTTTTTATTATGCATGATTCAATTTATAATCCAATTCTAGAAAAAACGAAATGCTGTTCTTTTTAGGGTATACGTATTTCTCTTAAAATAAATTAATAACACGAATAAATAATAACTCTAGAAAGAAAAAAACATACATTGGAATCCATAAAGAAATGAACATAATCACATATTTCATATTCGTTTCATTTAATAACAATAAGAGCAGGTGTTTGAGAACTGAGAAATGAATAAAAAATGGCGTAACTAAAGAAATTCGCTAACAAATAAAACAAAATGAAACAAGCTCTTCAACTTTTAATATATCTTTCAACAAAACATTATTTTTCTCTGAGTATGATTAATTTATAAAATAAACGTTCGTTGAAAGTTATTCAAAACATAAATCGCAACGAATGCTTTGAAAATTAAATATTTTTCTTTTACTGTTTAAAAACAAGAATTCATCGTGTTCTTTTCTTTCTACCTTTAACGAAAAAAAAAAAAAAATAAGAATAATCTCAGAATAAAAGTTACTCGTATTAAAAGATAACATTTCGTAAATAAGAATATTTCAAAGGAAAAAAGGTATTTTCATTCTTCGAATTTTTTTATTTTCCTTTTTGTTATTTTTATTGATTGAATCTTTTCCATGGAAGAATTTAACAATAATTGCGAACGCAGTTGAGAATATGTGATGGAATTTTATGGAGTCGCATTCTAATTTAATAAAGTTGTACGAATCGTTGCTTGTGTGTTTTAATCAACAAATTTTTTAAGTTATCTGCTTCATATCTTTGGGATGTTTATAAAACAGGGGTGGCCAACCCCTGGTTTTACTTTTTACAAATCACACTTTTACAAATATATTTATTTTATAATGACCAAAAGTAATGAAAACCAGTGTATTAAAATATACATCATGTGCGCATCCATATATTCAAAAATTAACTGTCGAAATTATAAGAAAAGTTAATTTTGATTTTAAAATAACATTCTTGTGAATATAGGAGGACAAATATCGCCTGTTTTTATTTATGAGTTTACAGTTATGAGTTCGTAGAAGAATTAAATTATATATGCGAACTCATGAGGCACACGCATCTTGGAACATCTAATATAACAGCTTCTTTGTTTCACTTTAAGTGACCTCAATGACGCAGTGAGCGTCCCTAGATACGCATAATTAATTGTTGATAGCAGAGCAAACTAGACTCTTAGTGGAAGTTGTTAGCGCTTTTGGTTCAACTTACACTTGCGAATCGTTTTTTTTTTTCTAAAATGAAATTGACCCAACACAAACACGCTCAAACATAACGGACGCTAACATGCAACACCCATTACGATGTGCAAATACCCAAATGGAGATCGATTTGCACAAGTTAAGTAAAAGAACGGAGAACAAATATCGCACCAGTACAATAAATATTTTTGCATTTTTTTTTATTTCGGTTATATTTATATATTTTTATATTTCATTTTTGGTGTTATATATTTCTTTACAATGTGCGTTTAATATCATTATTATTATATTATCTGTGTACATGTAAGAATAATAGTAGACACAAAAATAATAATTCATTATGTTTCAATTTTTCACTCAAAAAATGTCTAAATCTAAAAAATGGGTCTAAATCTAACATGGGGATATATACTCATAATTTTATATGCTGCTCACGGGTTAGGATACATTTCCAATGATCCGCAAGATCTTTTGGGTTGGCCACCCCTGTTCTAATAATTTAATAAAGTTGTAAGAATCGTTGTTTACTACTGTGTAAAAAAGTAAGACCAATTTTAAATTTAAATTTCCCGCGGCTTATGGAATTTAAATTTTTTTCTTCTTTTTTAGGTTGCTGACACTGTCCTTGACATCAGTGTGAAATTTGACGTCAAAATATTCATTAGTATTTGAGTTAAGCTTGGCTTTGTGAGACGCTAAAACGGATTCCGGCGATTTTAAATGCCTGAATTCATTGAGCAAAAAAGAACTTGCATTCAAACGCATAGAATGTTGCAGAAGGCATTCGGTGAGCATTCCTATATCGGAAAAGAAATGTTTAGAAGTGGTATAAACAGTTCAAAGAAGGCAGAGAACGCGGTGAAGACGAAGAGTCTCTGGTCGGCCATCAACCTCAGCCGACGAAGCTCATGTCACGATTTGGCGCTTGCAAACCGTCTATTTACAATAAGAGACCTTGCTGATGATGTTGGAATTTCAAAGGATCGATCAATTCCATTTTGGGCCTCAAACGCGTCAAATCTAGCTTGGTACCGAAAAAATGAATGGTTCGAAAAAAATCGGCATAAGTGCATTGTATCCGGAGGGGATTACTTTGAAGGCGATGAAATAAATTTGGAAGAATTAAAAAGATTTAAAAAAAATAATAATAATAATTGGTCTTACTTTTTGGACTCAATAGTACAGGTTGTAATCAATAAATTTCCCTAGTTATCTGATTTCAAATCTTTGTGGTGTTATTAAAATTGATTGAACATTGATGTCTGTTAACAGATTGATCACTTTTGATCACGTCCCACCAGTTTGCCAGACAATCTCATCAAGCTCTTCAATAAATCGTGACTCAAAACTTTCACGGCTTATCTACTCTGATTTAGCGTTTGTGAGACCGCTTATGTTTCGCCTCCATAGAAAGTTTTCCTTTGGAATTGATTCGAGTAGAACCAACTTTTCACACATTTATTAGAGTTTCTTAGTAAATTTAAAAGTTTCTCAAATTCAAAGAACGTTTTCTGGAAGTTTTGATTTTAGTTTCAATCGAAAGTCAAACTTAAATTTAGCTCTTAAAGACGAATTTTTAGAAGATGCGTTCAAAAATATTGTCTTCAAATTCAGGCTGAAAAACAAATTTTTAAAATGGATAAAGAAGTTAATTTTATAAAATAAACGATAAACCTTAAAAAGAATTAAGCAAATTAGAAAACAACTTTTGTTGTTGTACATACCTCTCGTTTTTTATTTTTAATTTTTTTAAATATTAGTCACAATTAGCTATTTAATTAAATCGGTTCTTATTTATTATCGGTTAATTTTTTATTATTTTCCTATTAATATTTTGGGTTTTTATATCTCAAAAACATTTTTATTTCAGCATCTTGCAAAATCTTTGTTAACTCGTTTTTATAGTTTCCACGTACATAGGTTAACAATTTTATAGGTTAACAAAGTTATTTACATATATATCAAGGATGAGCGCATGGATATTTGTAGTTGTTCAGAATCCACTTTTTAACTTGTAGGTCCCGGTCTAATCTAACTGTAGAGCGTTGGGCTTAGGGCTGACAACCTTACTGTGTAAAAAAAGTAAATATTTCCTGTCTCGAAATCTGACAGCAGGCAGACGGCCTTGGCCCCCTTATGGGGCTGTTGAGTCACTGATGTTGATGATGATGTCAAGGATGTAGGATCCTCTGACCAAATGTAGTGCATCACATTTCAAACGACCCACCTTATCATATGTTAAAAAATCATATCATAGGTTAGAAATATTTTTTGGAGGGCGGGGACGGGGGCGCTTTTAGACTTTGGGAGAAACTTAAATAGTTTATTCAATTTCTAATTTATCTCAAACTAACCTAGATGAAACTATTCTTACTGTGCTATTTCTTACTTATTTTTTTCATGTCCTACCATATTAATCTAAACGTTTCTAGCTACTAAGATGCTAGTCATTATAAAATGTACATTTCAAGAAGTTAATTACGTGGAATGTCAGAAAAAGTTCCATTGTCACCCTAAAAGTTTTGTTGTTGTTACCAATCCTTCGTGATCTAAAGCCAACTGGAACAAATTCATGAGTCTGTGCATCCTTGCGAAATCAAGTATCAAGTTGATGTGGGAGATATCGTTGATCGTAAGCCCAAACTATTAATATGTTCAGAAGAATCCGCAGGGTGACTCACCTTGCACTAAAGCGTTCTGATGGCCAATTGGCTAGAGCTCTGGCCCTTGGTTCCATAGGCTTCAGGTTCGAATCCTGGCGGTGCCATGGATACTTAAGAATAGTTCGGAATCCGCCTTAAACTGTAGGTCCTGGTCTAATTTCCCTAAAATGTACAAAAAAATGATAGTAGAGCGACAAATCAAACCAAACCTTGCACTTAATGCAAGTTGGGAAAACTTATTACCAAATTCAAAAGTCATACATTTCGGATGGCCATTGATGAGTCGTGACCAGATCTGTCTTCCACAAATGCCAGCCTCCCCCCCTTCTCGGAGCTTACGGCCATAACAATGATGGACAGAGGGAGGTGAGCCAATCATATTTGTATTTTTTCAAACCGATAACAACTGTTGGAGATATGGAATAATAAATTGTTTCTGTCTCGATGGAGCCCCTTTAGCCAGGCTATCGGTGACCTGTGAAATTAGCATGAGAGAGCATCCACTAGAAGTAGACATCCCTATATTTGGCAGGTGCTTCAACTTGTCAAGTATTTGAATACTGACATAATCACTAACTTGATTCCAATCCAGTAGGTGCCCTACAAAATAATTATGTTCGCTGGTAGATAAAGCATTGAAATTCACAATAAGATTCAGATCAATATATAATAGTTTTATTCACATTTGTTTAGTTATCTTTAGTTTATCTTTAATAATATTTATTTATTCTCTACATACTTTTATAAATCTAGAACATCCATACAACATTTTGAAGCAGACAGTTGGGACAGTGGGCACTTACACAACACATCAGATTTTTGTGCTGTAAATGTTTTAACTTTTCCTTTGAAACTCAACCCTTCCGTTGAAGTCTTCTTTAGAGAGACATTGTACTTATAAAGATCATTACTCTTGTTTTCCCATGTCAGCAGATTACACATCTGATACATTTAAATGGAGGATTGGTCTACTAGTGAACTTTTAATTACCTGAGTGTTTCTTTTAATATGTTGCGGGTTGCAAATTTTACCAATGAGCTTCTGTCTAATAAGATCTTCGGTACATTTCGGACATGAGTTAGAATAATCAGTAACTAGCCATGGCCAGCAATTGTTGGAATGTAGCAATTGCCAGCAAATTAATGTAGGATTTGTTTGCCTGCTAAGCACCAGATGGAAACACATCACGGACTATGTGTCTTTCACGCAACCTTTTGCCATGTTGGTGTGTGGACTTTTCAGATATGTATTGGACTTTGAACAGCCAAATCAAATTTAGAAATTGTTCAAAGACTGGACAATAAAGTTCTTCGAATGATTACACATTCACCTTGGTACTTCAGAAATGAGGATATTAGAAACTGTCTTGACCTTCCAACTAGATTCCTCTGTTGTTAAAATTCAGCATTAATACCTCTAAAAACAGTTTTATGACTCTATTAAATTTCACTGATATATTCTGCTCTTAGATCCCTCCCAATTTATGACATTACTTATTTGAAAATAGAAAGCGAGCTAAAACTGTTCTTGCTAGTATCCTCAGTTAGTCTGCCATAATCTTCTCTCTGAAATATCACAAAGCAAACTTCTACTCAAACCATTCTAGATCAAACTATTGTTGGCAGTTCAGTCATCCTTTTCAATGTTTGAATTATAATGTCCTATTTTAGCATTTGAATATATTCGTATATGTTCCTATTCTCCTTCTTTTTTAAATTTTTATATTAATATTAATAAACAAAAAGTAAAAATAACTAAGGCATAACAATTCAATGAGTTTACGCCAAAGGCAACGCTTTCAATAATCAAAGACAGTAAGCGTGTGACTTCTCAGCAGACGAGAGCTTCGTTCATCCTTAATGATGATCTTCGTTCATCAATTGATCCGTTCAAAATCCTAAAAATTAAAATAGTCTTGTTAAATACTGTTATTACATTGTTATAAGATTTATATTAGTTGCAAAATTTGTGTAAAATTTAAGATAACAAAATCAATAAAAACAAACAAAAAAAACAATGCCTAATATTTATATAAGAGCCTTGCCTTTAGTTCTCATGCTCAAACAATGATATCTCAAAATATTTATATCTAATACTCAACTTAAGGCGAAACTTTATTGCAAAATATTACAAAAAGAATAAAATTCTTTTAAAAAAAAATTTATAATTAAGCAATCAAAGGTCATTTTATTGTGAGATCCTTCTCAATAGCTCTCAGCAACAGAATGCGAGATCTCAGGAACTGATATATTTGCCTGCATGTCATAAATAACCCACGGCAATGGAAGAATGCCAAGGTCGGTTGAACCATTTAAAAGGGCGTCTCCTTCACACGCTGGCATGTTTGGCCCCGCATTTGGCGAATTTGGGGAAGGGGCTTGCATATCTGCATGATTGAAATGAATGATCTCCCAAAAATAATCGAACGGAAGAAAATCAAAGCGCCCCCTACGCCTAAAAAACAAAACGAGAGAAAATAGTCCTGTTCGATCCATGAACCTCTTAACCCACCTTTGTTCTTAATATACTACTGTACCCAAAAAGTAAGACCAATTATTTTTTTCAAAAACTCTCTAGTTATTCTTTCAAATTTATTTCATTGCTTTCAAAGTAATCCCCTCCGGACACAATGCACTTGTGCCAACTTTTTTTTTTCCAATTCTCAGTGCATGCTAAAAAGTCATCGGCAGGGAAAGTCTTCAAAGCGCGCGACGATTCACGTTGAATATTTTCATCCTACTCAGAACGGTGTCCCCAGAGTGGTCTTTTGAGTTTAGGGAATAACCAAAAGTCCCACGGTATGAATACGGTGGTTGTGGAACAATATGGGTTTCATGTTTGGCGAAAAAGTCACAAAGAATCAATGCAGTGTGAGCCGGCGCATCAGTGTTTTCGGTACCAATAGAGATTTGACGCGTTTGAGGCCCAAAGAACTTTTAAAAACGAAATTTTGAAATTCTAACATCAGCAGCAAGATCTGTGATTGTAAATCGACGGTTTGCAAGCACCAAATCTTTGATTTTGAACGTGAGGTTCGACGGTTGAGGTTAATGGTCGACCAGAGCGCTCTTCGTCTTCAACGCGTTTTCTGCCTTCTTTGAACTGTTTATACCATTTCTAAACATTTCTTTCCGATATAGAAATGCTAACCCAATGACGTCTGCAATATTCTATACGTTTCCGCAAACAAAATTGAATGCAAGTTCTTTTTGCTCAATGAATTCAGACATTTCAAAAATCGCCGGAAACAGTTTTACCGTCATTCAAACACTAATGAATATTTTGACGTCAAATTTCACACAGATGTCAAGGACAGTGCCAGCAACCTAAAAAAAGATAACAAAGTTGAAATTCCATAAGCCCTGGGAATTTTAAATTGAAAATTGATCTTACTTTTTGTACACAGTAGTAAATAAAAGAAAATTGTCTTGTTCTATTCATGACTTTCTTTGCCCTCCTTTGTTTTTTTAACATAAATAAGAGAAAATAGTCTTATTCAATTCTTGAATTTCCTTGTTCACCTTTTGTTTTAACATACTATAAATAAGAGAAAATAGCCTTGTTCGATTCATGAATTTCTTTGTGCTCCCTTTGTTTTTAACATAAATAACAGAAAATAACCGTATTCGATTCATGAATTTCTTTGTTATCCTTTGTTTTTAAATAAGAGAAAATAGTCTTATTCTATTCCTAAAATCTCTTGCCCTTCTTTGTTTTTAACATAAATAAGAGAAAATAGCCTTGCCCGATTTATGAACTTCTATACCTTCCTTTGTTTTTAAGATTGTTGGTATCTCAAAATTTAATTTCATCCGTAGACTATGGGAAATCTGCTACCTCCAAATTGTAATAATATAGTATTTTTAGTCAATAAATACGTATAAAAATTCAAACTTATCCTACTCGTGGTCCAATCGTAGCGAATGCGTTCAAAATTCTGAGGTTAGGATTTTATTGGTACTCAGCGCTGCATTCATGGCTTAAACGGGTCTGCTTAGTGATGTTTGTGATAGATAATCTCACTTAGATGGTCGGGTTACCTGGTTGAAGTTTTCTAGATTTTCTTCAGCACAACAACTAAGAGATTTATTCTAAGATGCCATAACGCAGAAGACATTATTTCTTACCAAATTGTTTTAAAAGGCAACACATACGAAGTACAAGAAGAAGTGTTACAAAGATGCCAACAACCCAATTCTTAATTATTCCAAGTTAAATAAATTTTCGGGTTCTTTTATCAAAGTGATAATTTTTCCTTTTTTTTTTTTTCTTCTTTTAGATAGACCTTTTTTTTAATTATGTCGAGGATTGGGTCGTATTGATCATGTCTCTGCCAGCAGCCCAATACAAACTAGCCTTGAAGAAGACATGTCGCTTGGGCTGCTCCAACGAAAGTTGTCACTGATTTATCACTACCCAGGGGGCACGTGCAGTTTGAAGATATGCTTAAAAGATGATATGCTGATGAGATCCTTGAAAGCTCTACGATCACATTAGACCGAAACCAGCGGTTTTAAAGTGGATTTCGAACCACTACAAACATCCAAGGCACCGCCTACAAACATCCAAGGCACCGTCGGAACACGAACCCGAAACCTTTAAAGTGCGCCAGAGCGCTAGTCACTCGGTCATCAGGCCCTTTCGATCGACTATTTTAGTTAAGACTATTTTATCTTAATTATGTTAAAAAATAAAGGAGGGCAAATACGTTTAAATCGAGTAAGATATCTAATGCATTCTAGAGCAACGATTTTAACACCACCAAATTCTAATTTACTTTTAGACATTATGAGGAATGAGAGATTATTAGCTGAATAGCACGAATATAGCTTTAATATATTTTTACATAAAATTTTTGTTAGTTAACTAGTTAAATAAACAATAGCCAATTGTGGCATCATTTTTTTTTTTTTAATCTGGGAAGGGCATTGATTAAGATTTCCTTATATTTTTAGTTAAACCCTTATATCATCTTCTATATCATTATAATAATGACAATAGAAATGAAATCTTTACTTAAACAACAGTTGCTTTTCATCTTTCAAATTATGCTTAGTGTTTTTTACTTTTTTAATTTTATTTTTTTTTTTTTTTGACATGATAGAGTTTTGAAATCCCAAAAGGACTATGTCATCAATAGTGAGAATGGAACACACAGTTTAATGTTAAAATTTGTCGTAAAGTTAAAATAATGTTATTTTCGAATACCGGTTACTTTGATCTCAATCATTAACGAGCCACGAGTCAGGTCTTTCTTTTACTTAAAGTAAGGAAACAAATAGATAAGCTTTCAAACTCCTGAATATAAATAAAGATTCGATAAATTTGTTCCATTCTTTGAAGTTTAGATTTCTTAAGTGTATAGTAAAAAAAGAAAATTTATACCACACAAAATGATACAATTGAAAAGAAAACTGCGAATCTCAAGAAGTTGAAAACTGCAACAACAGCGTAATAAGAATATCCATTATAAAAAAATACAACAATGCAAAGAATGAATAAACTTTTTTCTTTTTTTTTTTACATTTTCTAAACTTTTGTTATGACGATATAAGATTTTATTTTCTTTCTATTTATAGATTAAATCGATAATACCTAAGAGGTCTTAAAATGTTCAAATAACTTTTTTTCTATTTAAACTTTTTTTACTTATTTCTTTTTCAATTATTCTTTTTGTCTAGGATTTGTGTGTTTCAGACCTCAATGTTTTAGGAAAACACGAAGAAAAAAATGCAAAGGATTCCTTTTTTTTCTTTTGACGTTCAAAACATCAAAAAAAAAGATAAAAGTTTTAAAAAAATTGTTTTAATAAAATGGTTATTTTCTAAAATCTTTGCATTTTTTTTTTTTATTTTCTTAAAATATTGAGATTTGAAACACACAAATCCGAGACAAAAAGAATAACTTAAAAAAGAAATACGTAAAAGTTTAAATAGAAAAAGTTATTTGAACATTTTAAGATATATGAACGAAGACAAAAATTTTAAAAATATTGTGCACTATTGTATTTTCTGAGTATCGAAATTCATTTTAAGGTACTTGAAAATACTTGAAATGTATATCGGAGTACATTCAATACTACAATGACAGGTATGTGGCAAGTGAAGCTTTAACCAGGATGCTGCAAGATAGGCCTGCTATTCTAGAATCGCAATTTCTCACCGCATACATACTATATACAGTTATTATTTTTCTATTTACCCTCCTCTTCGATCCTCCTGGTGGCCAATTAACGAGCGTGGCCTTTTGGAACACAAGCTTCAGGTTTGAATCTTGGCGGTGGAGTGGGTATTTGTTAGTGGATCGGAATCCACGTTAAACTGCATGTCCCGGTCTAATTAGCCAAAAGTGTTCACAAAATCACCTTAGAGCGACAAATGAAAAAATTATTAATGAAAAGTCACTAGAATGCAGATACTGTACGGTAACTAGTGATAATACACGGGCCCTGCTGCACTGCCATTACAATTGCAAGCAACATCCTTGGAGTGGATTAATTCAAAAACTTTAACAGCAGATAAAGTTGCAATAGACATGCACTAGCCTTTAAACCAATAAAAGTGTCATTTCACAGTCAAAATTCGTATCTCAAAATAAAAATGTAGCATGAAGAAATTCATAGCAGTGCTTATGGTTATGCATGGTTATCATATCATCCATATATAATCTTATATGGTTATACGTATAAAACAGTAATGCATTATTCATATTTTTCCCAGACTTATTCAGAGCTTTGGACGCCGAGTAAAAATAACATATATTTTTGTTTTGTCATATTGCACACATTAATTTCCAAAGTTCAGGGATTTTATGCAAATATAATTATAATAAAAATAATATCTGGAATCTTTTAATTTCTTCGAGGATCGGATTGATCGGATCGTATTGTCCCCTGTGAGCAGCGCAATACAAATTAGCTGTGAAGAAGGCATCGACGAACGCTGTTACTTATTTAGCACTTCCCAGAGGACACGTGTAGCTTGAAGATATGCTAGTAACACTACCCCCAGAACGCTCCTATTAAACCGGGATTAATTTTTGCACCTTCGCAGTGGTATCTTCAGTGTAGTACATCATACTGGGCTCGGGTTACATTTCTTTTCTTTATTTTTCTTCAAGTAGATCTCTCTCCCTACCTTAATCTTCTTCCTTTCTTCTTCCATCTTTGTTTACTATCCTTCAGGAAATCTCATGCTCTTTTGCGATTATTGGTTAGATTCAATCCTTTAGAACACCATAGGCTCCATCATTATCTGAAGTGGTTATATCTAATACAGTACAGGCAGGGCGTTGTCCTTTTACGGAGTTCGTTGGGGTTTTCCACTGACAAGAGGCTATCTTTGATGGTACTGCTTCGTTGACTCAGATTACGTCACATAAATATTTTCTAGTCACTCCTTTTCCTTTTAGGCAAGTACGCACAACCATAAATAGGGTAGACTTTCCACCCCTAGGCCATCAACATGATAAGATTTAGGGCTTTTTCAATTTCTACTATTAGCTCACTCTCTCCCTATATATATATCTTGTTCAAATTTTCAATCACTAATAAAATACTTTTTATTCATCCACTCAAGTTCAAATACATTTTTTGAACTTGTAGTGGATGACACTAGATGCTAATAAAGTTTTTTTCAAATATTAATCCATTAATTAAATTTAATTAATCAATTTTAGTTTTTTTTTTAGATTTAAGTTGCCCATATCTGCCAATAGATGGCGCCAGATAAACTTTAAAAATGAATGAAAATTATTTATAAAGGACTTTCTGCAATAGAGTGAAAAAAAGTAGGAATTGACTTTATTTTTTTTTTTTTTTTTTTATTATTATATTACTTGTTTTTGTCGACAAACACTCACCCTTAAGTGTAGCACAATCTCAGTACAGCTGTACCCACTGTTAAATAAATTTTATTTTGCAACTACTTTACCAATTAACAAGTTATTATTAATTATTTTTATTTTTTATCTTTTACATTCGGCAAAAAACAAACTCATCATCATCAGCAGCAGCAGTGGCACAACAGCCCCGTGGTGGGAAAGGCCGTTGGCGGATTTCGAGGATAGGAGAGGGTTTTTTTTTTTACGGGGTAGGGTTGTTAGCCCTACCCCCCAACGCTCTTCAGTCATATTAGACCTTAAGAGAGTCATAGTTTTGACGCGCTTGGATGAATTTCTTCTCTTTAACATTCACACCACTGCATCCGTTAATAAATTTTATTTTATTTTTAGATTTAAGTTGCATATATCTACCAATAGATGGCGCCAGATAAACTTAAAAAAATTAATGAAAATTTATTTATAAAGGATTTTCTGCAATATAGTGAAAAAAAGTAGGATTTAACTTAAATTTTTTTTTTTTATTATTTTACTTGTTTCTAGTTAAAAGAGGTAAATGTGAAAAGTTTCAGAATTTCTAGCTTAAAACAACTAACTACCTCATAAATAAAAAGCAACCAATTTTGGACTTCCCGTTGCTGCTGTTGAGAATCAAGGTCAAACGATCAATACGTTTTGGATTAGAATCGAATAGGGTGGCCAGTTTTTCTATTCGAGATGAAGCCTTCTGTACTAAAAGTAAATTGCATTTCAGCAGTGATATGAAATGGTGGACAATTTCAGACTCTTACTCATTTATTTGTAGGACATAAAATAAGTACAAAAATTGATTTATATTATAACAACTAATATATAAAAAAAATTTAAGTCAATTCCTACTTTTTATCTACTATTTATCTATCTATCTTGGAAAATTTTTATCAATATTGATTAAAACCGCTCTGAATCGGAGCGGCCTGATGACCAATTGGCTAGCGCTCTAGCCATTGATGTTTCAGGTTCGAATCATGCCAGTGGCATGAATGTTTTTTTTTTGTAGTTCGGAATCCACGGTAGACTGTAGGTCCCTGTCTAACAAAACAACCGTAGAGTGACAAACTAAACTTAAACCTGAATCGGGAACATATACAAAATTAACTCATTTAAAAATAACAATAGTGATAAAAACGATTTATAATTAAAGAGTAACAACAAAAATTGTATTATTGGCAATTAAGAGTTTTTTATATATTTACTTCCCCGTTTGTATTTGGGTTAAAATAGTACCAATATTGTCAATGTATGTCGTAAAAGGCAATCAAAATGGACACCCAGTGCGCAAGGGTATAACCGGATGGGGTAAAGCCAGACTTCTCCCTTTGGGTGCCCCATGTCTTTGTGACCCAAGGACAAAAAGAAACTGCATATTTTACCCTTTATCATGGCCACGGATTCATGGGTTTGATCTAGATGTTGCTGTCGACCAAGTGGGATAAGAAGCAACATATATTTACGTGTTTTATATGAATTAATTTAAAATTGGTAAAAGCAGACTTCTTTAGATCTTGTAGACTTCTTCTGGCTGCCAAGTGGCTAGCGCTTTGACCTTTGATATCACAGGTTTCAGGTCCAAATAATGGCGGTGGCTTGGACGTTTGTGAATAGTTCGGAATTAAAACTGTAACAAACTAATTAAAACTGCAAAACTGTATTATAACTGTTTTAAACTGTAGGTCCCGGTCTGTTTAACGCTGTGTACAAGATGATCGTAGAGCGATAAATCAATCTAGACTTCTTGTCTATTAAAAGGATGTATAGATTAAAAATTAAAATTTATTTATTAATTTCCTTAAAAAGTTGCGTTTATTCAGCTTTTATGTGTCAAATGCATAATTTAAATTTCCCATTCATGTTTATTACGTTGATATTAATAAAGAATTGTCGAATGTGGAACACAATTCGTATTTGTTAGTATGACACTATCACATTGCCTTTCATCAATGTAATGGACCAAGTTCAGTGATAATGTTCAAGATTAAAATGAAATATCTCTTGCTACTACTGTTGATATACGTTTTTTGAACAAACGATACTGCGTCTATCTAGACTAGCATGATAAGTAGCTATTAGAAACAAGATTATGTCAATTTCAGAGTTTGGTCTTTTTACTTTCGATTTACTGTAATACAAAAAGTAGCTTTCCCTTTTATGACTTAAATTATTTTTGTTTAACAAAACTAAATCTCTTTTGTTTAAATTTCATTGATCAAGATTGCCACTCTGGCGCTCGGTGCCCCAGGTTTCGGGTTCGAGTCCCGGCGATGATGATGATGATGATTAATTTATCAAATGGCTTATTTTTGTTAGTTTTAAAATATAAACACTATAAAAAAAGTGCAGCCGGATCTGACTGTGGTCAAGTTGAGACTCATTTTTAAGACAGCACACAATTTTATTTTTTTTACCAGCGCAAGAACACGACACATTACAATCATTAATATATAACAGGTCACACATTTTAAAGGCATAAACTTATATTTAAGTGGAAGGATTCCCCTTCTAGGCTAAGAATAAAGTTACTCAGGATACACGCTGGATAGCGAAATGTACTTCCTCTCTGGATGAGAGTCTGTAGGCCCATTTATGCACTGGATGGTGCTAACTATATCTTCTCTCCGGGTGAGAGACTGTAAACTAAACGTCTCTGAGGCGGCACTCGGGATGACAACTGATAACTAACGGCAGCGCCTGTTTTTATACCGTACGTCCTCTCCGGCGAGAGTCTCGGCACCAATTGACGATTTCCTCTGTACGACTCAAAAGGGGAGCTCTTGCAGAGCGTAGGAGGAGACATGGTTGCGGTAGAAGAAAAATAGAGAAAGTAAAAATTCTAATTAGCCATCTCTAAATTATACGCCTTGGCAATCAGTTAATTTTGTTTTGTTATTATATGATATCTATCGCAAATTTTCATATAAAAACAAAACAAGATCGTTTCAGCATTTCAAATGATTTTTAAAAATTTCATACAAATGATCATGAAATGATCATTTGTTGATATCTGATATCTGGATATATGTCATATCATCATGATCATTTTCATTATTCATACAAATGATTTTCATAGTATTTAATAACAAAATAGTTTTAATTATGAAATTAAAAGATTATATTATAGTAAGAAGGTTATACTGAAATTTAATTTCTTTTTAGTACGTAATTAATCGTAGCTGTTCTGTTTTAGTTTAATCTTTTTATAATATTTCATATTGCGCCATACGTTACTTCAGACTAGAATATGAAGATAATTATTTATAGATAATTCTAAGCACTAACATAATATCTATGTTCAAAATTCTTAAAAAGGTTTTCCGTGAACTGAATTCCTGAACATATATTTTTAATAATGATGATTGGTAATGGTCTCAAAGTAAAAACACGTATGCTGTCAGTAGACTGTAAAAACTCAACTCTTTTATTCAAAAATCAAAAGCACTCTGCCGATATTAAATTTTTTTCTCGTTCAAGCAAGCTCACGCCCACACAGACGAGGAAGTTTATAATTCCTCTGGCGCCAGCTTAAAAAGAAACCAAGATTTAGTTGAATATTTATATTGATTTCCTCATTAAATTTGTTTTCTATCTGTGAGTCACTGTTATTTTAACACAAAGAGAGGAAAAGAATTAGGTATATTAGGTTGGTTTTTGACGTGCTATATTTTATAAAAATTTACAATATTTTATAAATTTATGAAAAATATCTTTCTAGTTTTAGATTATAAAAAAGTGCATGTCGATAATCATACTCATACTCATTTTTGGGTTGGGTTCCGCCAATAATAAATCCCGTTTAAGATGATTTCCCAATGGATGATTCCGCTTCAGTCCCATCAGACACACCACATTGCCCTCTTAAGTGCACGTCCTTCGTTATTCCTTTTGGCGAAACTCCTGGCGAAAGACAGACCTTCTTTCTTTGGAGGGTTTTGAAGAGGAGCCACGATTCAACCCCAGTGACAAGATCCTTCAGAAACGGACCAAGCTCGTTTCGTTGAAGCAAATCGGTGAAAATTCGGACACATTCGCCTTTATTAAAGTCACTGAGTTCGTGGGGGGGGGGGGATCCGTCCAGCCTATTTCCATACCTTTTCCAACTTTTTGAGATGCTGAAAGATGGTTTAATGGTCATATTAAATATGTCGGCCAGCATTCAAGTTGCCAAGCTTTCTTCCCTTCCACGGCTGCCAAAATTGCCTGGTCGTCGAAATTCGATGGTCGACCTCTTCCTGGCTTATCTTCCAAGCTAATGTCACCAGATTTGAAACATTCCCTGCTGATTGTGTCCTCATCGAAAAGTTCGTCGAGATCTCGAAATGACTGTGCTGTTTTCCATCCTTTCTCAAAGTGGTACAGCATAATATGACGAATATGTGTATGACTATAGACACACATTTTTATAACCTAAAGTAGAAGGATATTTTCATTCATAAATTTATAAAATATTGCACATTTTTATTAAAATATAGCACGTCATAAATTCATTCAATCATAAATTTATAAATTCATTTCATTCATAAATTTATAAAAATGTATAATATTTTATAAATTTATGCTTCAAATGATAACTGTGGGCCTGATAATTATGGACCAACCCAATATTTGCATGAAAAATATATGAAAGGTCCTTACATCTGCTCATCAAACAACCTGATGGAAGGGTTCAATTCTACAAAGATACTTCTGAAGAATTCATCACAATTATTTAAGTTCATCCAACGCGATAAGTAATCTCAAATTTAAAATTTTTAAAATTGATGTGATTCATAAAACGAAATTTATTTAAAAAATTTTTTTTTTTTTTTTTGTAATCGAAGGTAAGAAATCATCTTTCAGTTTTGATTTAAAAATATGTAGTAGTCATCATTTTGTTTTGAATTTAATGTGTATTAAAATGTTTAGTAGTTATAGTTACCTTTTGAATTTAATGTGTATTAGTCATCATTTTCTTTTGAATTTAATATGTGGTAAAGCCACAGTTGTTTTTTTGAATTTAGAGTGCTGTAGTCATCATTTTCTTTTGAATTTAATATGTGGTGAAAAAAATGTGTAGTAGTCATCATTTTCTTATCTTCTTTTCTTCTTCATTTTTCATATGTGGTAAAAAATGTTTATTAGTCACAGTTATCTTTTGAATTTAAAAAGTGTAGTAGTTACAGTTATTGTTCATAGTCACAGTTATTAGTTCGCTTTGAAAATGAAAAGCAATGATTAGGATAATTATTAGAAGGAAACCCATACGAACACCAAGAACTATTTATTGTTTTACTATATTTTTTTCTAATATTAGTACTTTCGATCAGACAATCTCAGCATTTGTTTAAATTCCTTGGTGAGTTTAAAACCCGCCAACTTTTAATTTATTACATTGAACAAACAAAATCTGACACCGAATACACTGTTTGCGAAAACAGAATATATATTTCCCAAAAGACAAAGAGAGACTGGACAAAAAAAGAAGAACGACCCCCGTCTCATATGTGACCTGGGTACAAAAGCACCCCATAATTTAATTTCTGCATTGGAGCATCCCTTAATTAAATAAAGGGGGTATAAGGAGAGGAGGGTGGGGGGGAGCAGAAGATCGAACGATCTCGACATCTGAGTTCACGACTATGGATCCCACGTCGGGACACCACTTAAAGTGATTTAAAGACACAAGTTTGGAGAACGACGGAACGATCGATTAGATAGATGGGGGGTGAAGGTGGAACTCAATTGCATTGCGTAGGATGGGCAATAGATCGAGTTAGAAAAGTGGGGAGAGATTAATATGGGAGAAGTTTTGCTTGCTGCCAAGCAGTCTGCGAGACTGGAAGCCAGAATTTCGTAATTGGGTTTTATTTTTAATAGTGCTGACATCGCAAAAAGGCAAAAAGAATTTACCAAGAGAAGCAAATTTTTTCCTCTAAATTTTGCAATGAATTTAATATTGTGGGGTTTTTTTTCGTCTTAAATTTGATCTCTATTGGAGAAGAAAAATTACATTTATGAAAAATTTTTAGATGTTCTGAGAATATAATTAGTTTTTAAATGCCTTTTCAATATTATATAGTAGGTCCTTTTGACTCTAAATGAAGCGAAATTATTAATTGTTAGTGATAGATTATTATGGAAGTTCCAGTGTCAGCAAATTTCAATATATGGATTGCACAAAGGTTGGTTCATGGGTAAATAAATAAACGATTTGGTTTGGTTTGTCGCTCTACGGCATTGTGTGCACACTTCAAGCTAATTTGACTGGGACCTACAGTTTAATGTGGATTCCGAACCACTCACTAAAATCCATGCCACCGCTAAATTCAAATCTGGTACCAAAGGCCACAGCGCTACCAATTGGCTTTCAAGCCGTAGGATAAACAAGCGGGGGAAAATATTTGAAAGAAATGGATGATATGCAGTTGCTCAAGCAAAGAGTAAAATTAAATTTTTTACCGTTGTTTCAATGTTTAAATACATAACGAAATATGTTCTTGTGATTGAATTACCTGATACCCCTTCTAAATATATTCAATTCAAATTTACCATGGTATTTTTCTTCGTCACTAGCCCAGCAGCTCCTTGATGGGCCAAGATCATCTACCTACCGGTGATTTGTAATAGGAGCTGATTTCATTTTAAACAGTTATCAGCCAACGCTCTCTGCAATCATATTAGGTTTAAAGTGGATTATGCGATTTAAAGTGGTTTCCGAACCACTACAAATATCCAAAGCACCTCCAGGACTAAAACCCGAATCCTTTGCCACCGAGCTTCTGAGAGCTAGTGACTCGGTCATCAGGACCATGCTATTAGCAACAAAAATTAATCTCCACGATATTTCTCACAAAGTGGCCAGTCAGAAACTTAGATGGTTTATGATTAGACGCAAAATAAATATGTTAAATAGCTGCTTGGATTAATAGAATGGAGGTCACTTACCAACGAAAATATTTTTACATTCTTTTGTGGGTTTAATACGTATAAAAAAAACAAATTATGGCACTGGATGGGCAAGTTTTTATTTAATGGACCACAGAAAAAAATTCATTCTTCGTTTAAAAAAATTTTAAAAAAATCTACTATTTCCTAGATTTATTATAATCAACGACTATATTTCTATGGAAGAGATATACATGATTGCAACTCAAACTGATATACGTGTTCCAGATGTAAAATATAATCTAGAAGACTCATATAATATTGTTTGGTGCTTTTGTTTAATGTTTTATAGTAAGTGTTTATGGAGTAATCAAATCACGAATTGAATTGTCATTGTTGTGTTCCAGGGGCCAGTAAAAACTAAGCCAAGATGCCTGAACCAGCCGAAACCAATGGGGAGCCCATGGGAGGCAAGACTGAGCTGGAGCAGCTCCAGTTCAAAGCGAATCAAGTTACGGATGAGGTGAGTAAGCAACGAACTTAAAGTCTGAACTTTCCTTTACAAATATGTTATTCGTTTAATGTCCAGAAAAGCATTGGTAAATCTTCATGGAAAATTCCACATAAATTGCATGGATTTCTAAGATAGTCCTCGTTTTTGCCAAATGTCTGACTTAAATTGAAATCACCTCAGTAAATTCCTTTTGTTATAATATTACCATTTTATTTGCTAACGATTCAGTCATCAAACCTATTCGATTTAATCTTATCAATTATACTTTCTGAGGCTTTTAATAAAGATCCTACATCTCTTTCGATACCTTTATGCATATTTGGTATGAGAAATTTACTGAGGTTTTTACTGAATAAAGAACTTACTTTATTTCCAAATATATTTAAGAGATCGTTTTGAAATTTCGAAAAAAAGTGAGAAATCTCACTCTTTTAAGAAAGGTGTTAATCATGCTGATGTTGAAGATGGCCCCGTCAGGGACCTCATTTCCGGTGGTGGCAAACGTAAAAGAATGAAATGTTATTAAGAAAATACTTGCTTTTGTACAGCACTCTAAGAAGAATAAATCAAATATTCTATATATTCTATCGAATGTATACCAAATTCGTATTCGCTATTTATTTTTACATTAATTTGGAGTAAAATGTACAATTGGAGCAAAACTTTTTCTTTTAGGTTGCTTCTCTTTTAAGGTGTTCAAATTCCTAGCAAATTTTTCAAATGTATCTTTTTTTATAATACAGATCTGTTATCCAAATTAGTTGACAATCGAATGTCATAGCACAACAAGCTGCACTATTTTATCTATTGTCCAAATTAGTTCAGTCGAATGTCATGACACAACAAGTTGCAAAATTTTATCTGTTATCCAAATTAGTTGACAGTCGAATGTCACGACACAACAAGTTGCACAATTTTATCCGTTATCCAAATTAGTTGGCAGTTGAATGTCATGAATTGCACAATTTTATCCAATTGTTTTCGGCAGTCGAATGCCGACACAACAAGTTGCACAATTTTTATCTGTTATCCAAATAAGTTGGCAGCCGAATAAAACAAGTTGCACAATTGTTTTCGCCTCTCATTATAAGATATACTACTGAAAGCTTTAAGTTAAATACTTCAAATTAATAAAATTTTAAAAACCGATATTCTTTCTCAACAACACAATTAATAAATAGATTCGAGTGATTCCTTCGGTTCGTTTATATATTCTTCATTTTCACAGATTTTTTTCCTATGGAAAAGTTAATATTTATGAGAAAAGATAATTATTATAAAAAATAATAATTCTTCAATAACTGATAAGAAATAATAGTAATTATAATGTTAGTAATTTCTCTATATTCATTATTTTAGTGTCGTTTATTAATCTAGTTAAATTAAAACAATTATGTAATTATTATAGAATTATCCTCATAAATTATTGAAAAAAATTTAACATTTATTACTCATTTGATCATCATTTTGAAAGATAATCTTTACTTAAAAAACATTTTTTAATATGATTTTTTTCTTATAATAATATCTCTAAAAAAATATTCAAATGAAATGTATTTTTCAATAAATTACTAAGTACCAATATACATATTTATCAACTCTATTAAGATTTAGTGATGCATATAAATTTAAGATATCCATTTTAAGAAACTATATCCATCTTTGATTATACAAGCATTGAATATGTTTCTTAAAATTAAATAGATTTTTTTAATTGTAATAAATTTTTAGTGTTTTCCTTTAATTTAGTTCTATAAATACAATATTACTTATACAATTTTTCTACATTTCAGTCGTTGGAGTCTACCAGGAGAATGATGGCGTTATGCGACGAGGTAGGCCTCAACTAAAAGCTGTCTAATTAATTCGTTAAGAAATTATTTATTACCCACGTCATTATTTGATGTAAACGTAACCGAAATTAATAATGTAATATGAATTAAATTTTAAAATAGGATTTTAAAAAGTTCAATTTTGCTCAATTTTTAATATATAAAGTAACGATATTTTTATTATTTATTTTCTTTTTACATTATCAAAGAGCTGATTACTTTTTTAATACTTTATCATTAAATAAAAATTCAATTACATGATATATTTCCCAAAGGATGATGATATTTTGCGACGAGGTAGGCCTGAACTAAAAGCTGTCTAATTAATTCGTTAAGAAATTATTTATTACACACATCATTATTTGATGTAAACGTAACCGAAATTAATAATGTAATATGAATTAAATTTTAAAATAGGATTTTAAAAAGTTCAATTTTTAATTTTTAATTTTTAATATATAAAGTAACGATATTTTTTATTATTTATTTTCTTTTTACATTATCAAAGAACTGATTACTTTTTAATACTTTATCATTAAATAAAAATTCAATTACATGATATATTTGCCAAAGGATGATGATATTTTGCGACGAGGTAGGCCTGAACTAAAAGCTGTCTAATTAATTCGTTAAGAAATTATTTATTAAACACATCATTATTTGATGTAAATCTTACCGAAATTAATAATGTAATGAATTAAATTTTGAAAGTATGGTTTTAAAAGTTAAATTTTTAATTTTTAAAATCTACATTTATGTTATTTTTTTTATTATTTGTTTTCTTTTTATATTATCAAAGAGTTGGTTACTTTTTTAATTTCCTTATCATTTAATAAAAATTCAATGATAAATTATTTTTAAAAAAAACACTTGCTCTTTGCTTACGTAAAATGAGAAATTATTTATACTCAAAGTTCAAGTGACATAAATACAAGATGACATTTATTTTGGAGGAGGGAGATTGACCCCCAATTGACGTAGTAATTTAAATTAAATGCTTTTAATATAAGCATTTATTGCATGTAATAAAATAAATATTTTTAATCAAGAGCATCTTTCTCAACCTTACAATCAAGAAAGGTTATTTAATTCTTTTTAAATATTTTAGATTTCAAATTTTTATTAAAAAATTAATTTATTTCCTAATAATAAGGTTATAATTTTTAGTCCGTGGATTAATACATTAATTAAACATGAAAATCCAAACTGTTAACATTTTGGTATTAGTATGTGTGCTAATTGAATATTTCACTAATGTAGCTAATTTATTTATTCATATTCAATTATATTTTAATAGAGTAAAGAAGCGGGTATAAGAACTCTCGTCGCATTGGATGATCAAGGAGGTAAAATTTTTATTTTTATTAATATATTATTTTAGTATTTTTTCAATATATTAACTATATTTTACTTAGATATTATCCTTAATCTTTAAAATCTTTTCCAACTGCGTCTATCCATTGTCCTCTTCCTCTTTGCCCCTGTGGCTTTGCCAAAATGAGCCTTTTTACAGGATTCAAATCATTCATTCTAAATAGAGCAACCCAGTTTAATCTCAATAAATGTTATAATATATGGGTCTTTACCTGATAATTAAAATACTGTTGTTAGTTAAATATTATCTATTGAACGTTAAGTGTTAATAGTGTTATTTAAATGTTATTATACTATTTTAATAATATCATTGAAATTAACAAAGGAAATGGCAAGTAAAGTATTTTTAGTTAAATATTAAATAGTTAATGTTAATTTTTATATTGTTTGTTAAATGCTATTATTTAGGTTTTTTTTTTTGTGTGTGTGTGTGTGTGTGTGTGTGTGTGTGTGTGTGTGTGTGTGTGTGAAAATCGAAATAATTGAAATGATCATTAAAAAGTTCAAATATTTTTTTTTTATTTGCCATTCATAAAATCACAAAATAATTACAAATTTTACATTTAATTAGGTTATTTATCATTTCATTAACATTATCTTTATTTACCGAGCAAGCCATTTCTCTTATCGTTTACCTCAAAGGAACCATCAAGATAGAGGTATATGGAGGCTAACGCTGCCTAAATGCCTCAATAACGTCAAACTGTCTGTCATTAACATTATCATTAAGAAATTTTGCATCTAAAAGGTTTAAATAAATTTGAACGAGAGTAATATACTTGAGACCTATCTGAGTCTACCTCCTTCACAACAAATGAATGGAATTGCTGTTTTCAATTATTCAAGGCCTGTCTTACAGGATCTTAATGAAGGTTTCTCAAGTATGATCTTGAACATTATATACCTTTGAACATTTATGATCTTGAATATTAAATTCACTGCTTGCACAGAATGTGTATCCTACAATGGATCTACATGTGGATTTGGAATTTAATGAAATTGCAGATTCTTTGGCGAAGAAGGCCAAAAGTCTTGATCAGACTGCCATTCCTACTTCCCTTGCTGATGCGAATGCCTTGGCGAAATCTAAATTTATGATTCCTTCTAAGATCAAAACTAAATACCAAATCGCAGAACTAAATGTCGACAGAAAAACATTTACTACTCTCACAAAATTAAGGATGAAACCCCACAAAAATATGAAACGTTCTTGTTGATGGCGTCAAAAAAATATTAAAAAATATGGTAACTGTCCTGATGTCGAGCTTACTCTTCATGATGTCTTTGATTGCCCAACTGTTGCAGCAGCCATGCATAGTCTGGACCATCCCTCGGAAGAGGATTTATACTCCCAGATAACAATCAACATAGCCAATATTATTCGGGAGCACCACGATATTTTATTTTCTTGTGCTTTCAGGGTATATGACAACAACAACAACAGGAAATTTTTCAATTAGTTATCAATTCAATTAAGTTATCAATTTCAGTAGACACTCAAAATTGTTAGAAATGTTTGAATAATTTTGAAAACAAGGAATTGTTCCTGGATTTAAATGGTATTAAACAAAAATTGGAATATAAAATATACTTACTATAGTACAAATCTGTCCTATAGTAAGAAAATTTTTATATAAATAAATTTATAATTATTTTGTTATATATCTAAAAATGTCCATTCTTTTTAAGTGCGTGATATTTAAATACGAGTGCTCTACGAATTCTGGATATATTTTGCAATTAACTGCTAATACTTAAGAATTTTTTTAATAAGTCAGAGATATGATAAATTAAGAGTGTCATGGCGTGTTTTCTACTTTTCAATCTAGAACAAATGGATAGGATTGAGGAGGACATGGACAAAATTAACGCTGATATGAAGGAAGCGGAGAAAAATTTGGAAGGAATGGAAAAATGTTGTGGTATTTGCGTGTGCCCTTGTAATAAGTAAGTGCAACCCCACTCTTCATTATATGCTGTTGTTTATTTCAATTATAAATTTTCTGCTCATGATTTTTCCCTTTTATAACCTTAGTACTCGTATGAGCTCAATTTTTTCCCAATTTTTGGACTGTTTAATTTTACAATAAGCTAGAAATAAAAATGCTATGTTGTGTCTACGAGCTGAACACATCTTGCACTAAAACGACTTCAACTTCCTCAATCTTTCCTAAATAATATAGATTTAGGTGAAATCCAAGCTCCAATTTTCCTAGCCATTTTTTTTCTCGTGAGAAGAGTTTTAGTATTTCCTACAAAGGAGAGAGGAATTTAAGTTATTTGAAAAATATATAATAATCCCATCGCTCAAATTTGAGTGATGGGATTTTCATTTGTTTGTAGTTATATTACCTGCAATGAGTGTTTTGTATTAATGAGAACAAACTGCCACTCAAATCGGATAGCAGATATTCGGTATCATGTATAATGAGGATGTTCCATCGTGATGGGTGGTAGACCACGAACTGAGAAATGAAAGTGAAGTACTCCAATGAGAAGTGAGGGAAGCTGAAAATCCCTCTTGACGGATTATCTAAAAAGGACATTTTTGGTTCAGAAATGAGAGAGTTCTTCGACGAGTCCACTAAAAGTGTTTTTTTTTTTCTATGGAGTGACTGAATAGGCCGGAGTTTTCCGACTGTTTTCAAAGTGAGTCCCTCATGGTTTCGTGAATCTCGCCTTGTGATAGTTAAGGTCTGCCGCAGACCAGGTGTTTAGATTCGTCATAGACTCGAACTCAGTATTGGAGTGAACTCTACTTGTGATCAAATTTTATTTTATTGTATATCTAATTTATATCCTTAATTTTCATTTTTTGTAAATAGAGTTCTGTATATATATAATGTTTTTAAATAAAATTTAAAGTGTTTCCATGAACCTGAAAGGGACCCTTTTCTTGAAGCCGTTATAAGTCCAGTGTAGGCCGAGACGTTACACTCTATTCTACTTTGCTAATTATGAAAATATTTTGGGAAAAATCGGTCCGCTTTGGTCAAACTCGAACTTAATAATTAAGTGATTTTAACCCCTTAATGAATGATTTTTTTCTTTTCCAAATGTAATTTTGCTTCAGAACAATTTATTTCACTGTAATTGAAAACATGCTAGTCAAATATGCGTCAATAACAATAGAATGACTGTTGCTAGATATACGATATTAGGAGATAACCCCTGATTGCAAAAACGAGGTAACCCAAAATATTCCTTTTAGTTCGAAATTAAAAATTAATTTTCACGGGATTTAACTTGTGCTGTTTCGAAAAGATACAGATATGAGATATTTGGATTAGTCCGTTACGGGGTTGATTTGCCTGCATGCACAGGATCCCATGGATATTGCGATCATGGATACTGCGTGCATGGGTATTGTGATCTTCCTCTCAAAATAAGAAGAAATGGCTAATTTTTTCTCCAAATTTCCGCTTTACATTTTCTTATTACTGGTTGATAAATTGAAGATTCCTTTATGTATCGAGGAATGGCCACAAATTGCAATTTTTTTAGCATTACGCTTAACCGTTATCGCATAAAAACATTTAGATTGAATTTCATCCTCAAAATCTTTTCGTTGTGTGCGTAGCAAAATAGCTACATCTATTATAGTATTCAAGTTCCCCCAATTAGTTTGAAAAATTGAAATTGACGAATTCAAAATTTACAAGAATTGAAATAAAATTATTCTACTGAAAATGAGGCTATTGGTATTTTTTAATTTTTAATTTCTGATTTTTTTTTAAATATTTTTACTATCATTTATCAAATTCCGAGTATAAAATAGTCATCTTATTTTAGTAATTTTTACACTCTGATAACTTGATATGCATTGAAATGAACCGTATGATTTGTTTTAGTATTTACAAAACTCATTTTTCATACGTATGACAGACTTGTTATAACAAATCGCGATAATTAGTTAATTTTTTTCATTTTTTGTTGCATTTCTTTTCTTAAATAATATTTATTAAGCCCTTAAACAAAATTTATTTGCGAAAACAGTTTATTTTTGTATTCAATAAACATAAATATGTATTATTTTATTTTTTATTTAAACAAATAAGCATCTCAAGCTATACCTAATTTGATGAAATACACAACTTTATTGAATTTTTTTCAACACATGTGTTAGAAATATTACAACATTTCTGTTATCGATTTGTGTGCATGCAAACCGTTTAAAGATTAAATATCAAAGCAGGCGAGCACGCGCTCCGAAAGGGTGAATCGATAAATCAATTAATGGACCAACTCAGTATGCATTTCCAAAAAAGCAATTTCGTATTCCATTTGCGGGGACCATCTTTTAGCCAGCAGACGTTCAATCGAGTGATAATTACTCAGTAATATGGAAATAAATGAAGTTCAGGACAATTTTATTCGCTTCAGATGTCTCCTCACATTATCGATTTCACATGTGTTTTTAATTGAACATTAAAGCAGATGGACACTGCTTTGCATTAAATGTCTTCATTACCTGTTTCATCATAGAGATGAGGAATGATTTTCTTAAGTAAGTTTAGAAATTCTTCACAATAAGCGTACAAATTCGTTTCTCAATTTCTTAAAAAATTAATACCTGTAACGTCTCTGCCTATACTATACGTATACTTATAACGGCTTCAAGAAAAGGGCCACTTTCAGGTTCATGGGAACACTTTCAATTTTTATTTTCAAGTATTATATACATATATAAAGAATTATATTTACAAAAAAGGATAATTAAAGATAATTTGATTCACAAGTGCAATTCTCGAGTTTACTACGAATCTATTGCACTGGTCTCCGACAGACCTTAATTATCATATGATGTGATACACGAAACCACAAAGTGCTCACTTGAAGACAGGTTGAAACTCAGGCCTGTTCTCTCACTTCAGAGAAAAAGAGAAAAATAACACTATTTGCCGGCTCGTCGCAGAACTCTCTCTCTACTTTACCAAAAATCTGCTATTAAGACAATCCGTCAAGAGGAGGAGGAAGGGGGGAGGTCAGCTTCTTTCACTTCTCATTTTAGACATTTTCTTAGTCCATGGTCTATCACCAATTACGATGCAACAACTCATGGTGTAGTCCATATCCTTTCTGTAATTGTTTCAGCCTGTTAAGATCGCATAGACAATGGCTAATTTCCTGAGGTCTCAATATGCATTTCTATCTTTGAGTGACTTGTTATTAGTACTTGTCAAAGAATATACATTTCTTCCTGGGTAAAAATGTGCTACCTAAAATGTGCTAGAAAATGTTACCATCTATTTCGTATGTTTTGTTTTTTTAATTCATTCGCTTAACTTAAAAATTTGTTAAATTGTTAAACAACTATTAATTCTGAGCTTTTTATTCATTAATTAACCCGTTGATCATTCTTAATAATTTTTCTAATAAAAAACATTTTTTTTTTTATTTGGGCTGCTTAAAAATCACACTTTATAATCTTTTTACGAGTTAATTTTTTTCCCTTATAAATATATATTCAAGAATATTGTAAAAAGAAACTACCAATTTATCAGCCTGAATATCCATTAAAGTGAAGCTTTAAATATAAATTTTGTGATATTTGATTAAAAATAATACAAAATTATGCATTTACAAAACTACGGAATAAGTAAAAAGATCCATATGGGATTCATGAACATAAAAAATTACGGAACATCTTAAAGATTTTAAAAACAACTTGCCCGACTCGTGGCTCAGTGGGGCGGAGGTTCCATCCGCTGGCGACTTTGTTGTAGACACTGTTTTAAAAAGCGAGCGGACTGATGGCGTTTGTGATGTTCAGCATCTTACCTTGTTAGTCAGACTACCTGGTGAGAGTTTTCATGTTTTCTCTCATACGATACACACATGCAGGGTAGTCCACCCTAAAAGTCCTCGGATGGCACTTCCCTCCTTCTTCACGGAGCCAAATCCGACTTCTGCCTATGGGTGCTTTATTACAACAGAAACTACCCTCTTTCCATGAGACCGCACGGGCTCTTTTGACTTGGTCTAGAGTAGGATATAAAAAACAAGTTACTCTTTGACTTGTCTACCAAGTAGGATATAAAAATAACTTTGTTTGAGGAATCAGTGATGTAATTACTCCTGATTTCTTTGATGTTGTATTTCACGATCTTTATTCCTTTGTCTCTCCAAAATGCAGATCTTCGGATTTCAAAGAGGATGCAAGTACATGGAAAGCTAGCGAGGATGGCAAGATTGTGAACAATCAGCCAGCTCGAGTTATGGATGACAGGAACGGAGCGGGACCTATGGGAGGATACATAGCCAAGTGAGATATTTCTTCGTTTTCTATACTTACTTATATTTTTTTTTTTATTTCATAAAGTTATTGTTTATTGATACATTTTAGGGATAACTAATATCTTTATCATTAAGCCAAATGGAATGAAATCTTTTATCCTTACTTGAAGAATACTAAATAAAATAAAAACCCCATCACATTTTTTTCACAAAATAGAAAAAAAAATCATCTCATAGAAGCATAAGAGTTTGATTTCCATCTGCCGGTATTAGAACTTCGAAGATATAAATAGTGTCTTACTTCGTAGAGTACCTACAATCGGATGACTGATATGCCGAATCATGTTTTCCTATTGGCTGGTATTTTTCGTGGTGAGATTTCAGTTCTCACTTTAGTCATTGTATAGATTAAAGTGAATACTAAAATGGTTTTCCAAGATAAAAGCTTAAGATTTAGCTTAAATCCAAGCTTAGGAAAAGCCTGCTGTACTCCACCAGTATATTACCGCCATAATTTGGAAACACACTCTGATGCAGCTTATAGAGCTTCGCACTCTCCTCCACGATCTCGAAGGAGGGACGACGACGACGATTTGCCAGATTAATGGAGAACCTTGGTTGCTTAGCAACCTCTATCTCCTGCTTTGTGAGTGAGGGAAGTTTCTTAAGCTTTTAAGCCCATTGATTAGATAGAAAAAGAGTAAGACATACATACATATATGCATTATTAATTTATTTAAAGGAAAAAAATTAACTAAGGAATTTTTAAGTAAGGAATAAAAGGTAAAAAAAAAATAAGCAATGGAAACAAAAACGATTGGAGGGTAATTTGTGACCCAGTGGAGAAACTGCATGGTAATTCGGAAAGGAGGATACCGAAATGTTAATGAATAATATTCAGAACAGAGCGAGGTCTTTTGCGATTTTTGAAATCAGAAATGCCGTAAACATAGCTACCGAGATAATTCAAAACAGAGTTCTTAATATTGGAAACGGAGTTAGAAAAATTTTGTGCAATATTGTAAACAAATTGTTTAAAACTTGGGAGGGAAAGAGCATGTCCGATATCCTCATTTCAGAAAAACCAAGAGTGAATTTGTAATCATAAGTAGGATTTTATTTTCAAGTCTTTGTACGATCTCTAAATTCGAAGGAGCAGTAGATCCCCAAATAGGACTCGCATATGCAAGTATTGGATGCAAGTAAGCAAGATAAATGAGATTTTTATTTTCCAAGGACATTGTAGAGTTTCTACAAATAAGTGGATACAGTACGTGAATGCATCTATTAATCGAAGGAGGGACTTTCCTGCTCTACAGATTTATCATACCCATAGACATGGAAGCTTTTGATTCTAATTCACATTAGATTTTGAAGAAAGCACTATTACGTCGAAAGGAGCGTACTATCCACTAGATCACTTTGTTGCAGTTGTCCAACAGAGAAGGGTTAAAAAATAGTTGCAATTTATCCTCTTATTGGCTATTTATACGAAATGAAATTGCACTCACACTTCCTTTGACTTTCGAACAGGGTGACCAACGATGCTCGGGAGGAGGAGATGGAGGACAACATGCAGCAGGTGAGCACCATGATTGGCAACTTGCGCAACATGGCCATCGACATGGGAAGCGAGATGGAGTCACAGAACAGGCAACTGGACAGGATCAACTTGAAGGTCAGTTCCTTACATTGCTCTTTCTTATACATGTTATGTAAAAACATCGTAAGTTTCCAATATAATTCAAAACTATCCAATCCTTTGCCCTCATTTATGTCTTAAATTCAAATCTTTCTTAAAATTCTGAAAATTTTATGTAATTTATATAATTTTATATTATTTTGTAATTTTAACTATATAAAAACAATGAAGTTTTTAATTTATTTAAACGTCAGTATTTGTTTCCTATTTTTATTTTCTGAGGTATTTCAATAATATTCGCTTTTTACATGGCTATTTAATAGAAATCAAAGTCTTAGCTACGTATGCTTGTGATGATGTTAATTTGGATATAACCTAAATTCTTTTAAGACTTAATTAGGAATGTATTATGTTTCAAAGGAAACGTTGCAAATTTTTGTTTATAAAATAAAAATTTTGAAAAACATTATTGAGGTTTTTGTTAAATTGTATTAGTTTTAAAATTTACTTAGTTTATGTTAAATTGTTAAACTTGAAATAATATCAACTTTAATCTGTGCAAAAATAATAAGTTTAAATCGAAAGTTTAAGCTTATGAATCTTTTATGTACCATTTTTACAAAAACAAAACTGTGTTAATCTTGATTTCGCATGATATAATATAGAGATGAGAATGACAGCAAAAAAAAAAAAAAAAAAAATGCGGCTCCACAAATGCCATAATTAATTAAAATTTATTCTTAAAGAAATAAAAGAATTTTATTATTATGGAAAAAAAAAGTATCATATTCCATAATACGGCAGAAAAATACATTTCATGTATGATTGTTATCGTCATAATGGTATTGTTATAATCATATGGCCATTGTTATATCCTGGTAGGAGTTTTTCAGGGTTTTCTCCTGTACGACACGCAAATGCAACCAGTTACCTTAAAAATCCTTTTCTCATCACTTGCCAGTGTTGCTATTCTTGGGATACACAAGTCCCATTGATGTTCATACGACGACTGTATTTTTAGAGAAGAAATTTATATGACAAAGTGCACTGGTGGCGTCATCTATTGGTGACAGTTTGCATTTAAACTAGATCATTTAGTATTTATGACTAATATACATTTTGTCAAAGATGTCGCAAGCTTTTGCGACTAAACTATGCTAAAACTATTTTGTTTAAAATAATTGTAGTTCTTTCAAATTTCGCTAAACGATGAAATCGAAGGTTTTATTCGATTCCAACGTTATTGCTCCGTAAACATTGTAACGTTAAATTATACAGATTACTGTTGTAAAACGTGAACTCAGAATTTGAAAATCATGACAAAAATTGTAAAAACGAATTTATATTTATATTTGCCACTCAACCAATATACCTTAAATACAAGGAATTCTCTCATTCACCATTTATCATAAGATCTCAAAGGACTCCTCTAAAACATTCACTCCCTTTTGCGAAAATATCTCTTTCCTTCTCTAAAATATTCCTTCCCTCTTTTAAAAGCTTTCAAATGCCCTCTTTTCACAACATTCGCTCCCCTTTCTTAATTGCATTCTCTAAAAATATTCAATTGCCTTCCCTAAAAATATCCACTTACCACCTTCTAGAAATATTCACTAACCCCTTATACATCGACAACTTCTTCTACTACCTACTCTACTTCTGCAATACATCTTTGGAAATAATTTTTTGGAAATACTTTTAAATTTTGATGAAAGGTTAAAAGTGGTTATTTTGGGAAAAATAGTATTGCATGTGGAAAATAAATATTGACGAATATTTTTAAATCATGCCTAAAAACTTTTTAGTCATAAAAACTTTTTTTATTTCTAATAAGCATGAACATTTAAATGTATTATCTTTCAGCAACTATAGCTACTATGTTTGAGAATGATTTTGATGATTCCTCTATATTTAAAAAAATATTTTTTTCTTATGTTTTATAAAATAAGATGTAATATTTGCTAATTTATTGAAAATAGGAGTCTTTATTTTTTATCAATGATGCGTTTCCCTAGATGAAGAGTCTGTATTTACTTTATATATTTATGTTTTGCCCTAACAAAAGAGTCCCAATCATGTTAATTATCAAGACATTAGCTGGTGGCAAATGTACGGGTAATGCAACTTTAAATAGAACGTGACATTGACAAACTCTAACCCCATCCCCTCACCTCTTCAGAAGAAAAAAAAAGCATTTGACTCTTAAACATAGTAACTACACTCATGTCCATAATTCCTGATAATTCAGAATCACACAGAAATTGAACTCTAAAATAAAAATTTCAATGTGAATTATCACAGCATCTTGAAGAAGAATATGAAATTACAGGAAACTACCAGATGGCGCGGAAAAATGACGAGAGTGTAAGAGAGGGGTATATAAGGAATGGTGGCAAAGAAGTAAAATTGTTCACAAGCGCTTTAAAAGCCTTTCAGGGCAATAACCGCATAGTTATGGCACAAAGAAGCATTTGGATGATTTTTTACGTGGTAAATTATCGGACTACTGGAATGTTACCCAGGTGGAAGTATCCGAGGAACTTGGAATGAAATCTCCAGGCTTTGGAAACGATTCCAAGATGATGGTAATGAGTAGATGTTACAGAACAGGTCGCCCCCCGAGTTACAACGCTGAATGAGGACCGGTATTAAGCAGTTACTGCCAAAAAGAAACAGACGGAGCACAGCATCAGACCTGTCTCTTCAGCTACCGGTACGACAGTTTCAAGGCAGACCGTGTACAGACGCTTAGGGCACATTGGTCCTATATGCTCGTAGGTCTGTCAGATGTGTTCCACTTACCGCAACTCACTGTCACCTGCGATTAACCTGGAGTAGGGCATGCATGTGGACACCGCAACAGTGGTCTGGTGTGATGTTTTCCACGGTCCAGGTTTAGTTTGCAGTCTGATTCTCGCCGGACTTTCATATTGAGAGCGCCAGGTACCCGTTACCGAGAACAATTGAACGACACTTACGGTGGTGCAGGATAGGACCGGGACCTGCATGTTCAGTATAACGATGAAGGCCACATCTATCGGGATGCAATTCTGGAACCATGTACGTTTGTTTCGGGGCGCATGGGTGCTGAATTTCTGTTTATGGATGACAACGCCCGTCCTCACCGTGGACTTGAACCCTTCAATTGGAGGATATCACCCGTATGGATTGGTACCGAGCGGACTTGAATCCAATAGAGCATGTTGGGATATACTTGGCCGACTCAACCCGTCAACCCCCTCCCACCTGTCAACCGGAACTTCGGAGGGCATTGCTTGATGAGTGGTGTAATATTCCCCAAGATCAGATTGATAATTTGATACTCAGCATGCCTATTTCCTGTATTGCAGCGTCCGGGACATATATTAACCATCATCTTAACCATATACTGTTTTTGTAAATAGGTTCTTTTTTGCTCCAGGGATAAAAATCGCAATTTTTTTTTATGTCAAAATATAGCTTTTTTTTGCTCTTTACTTTTTAATAAATAGACTTTACAAATGAAATTTGTTTTGCTTCTGTCTCTTTCTTTGATTTTATCCTTAATTTATGGACATGAGTGTATAATTCCTGATGGATAATAATTTAAATGTGCAAGCTTATTTGAAATCATACGTAAAAAGATTTTAGGCATGATTTAAAAAAATATTCATCAATATTTATTAAATCATACCTAAAATCATTCTTTATTTCATCCAATATGATTCATATTTGGATGAAATAGGACAGAATGATTTTAGTATTCTCTTTCTAATGCAGCTGGCAAACACTTAGACAGTTGGTCTTGGATGCCTTGGCAAGCGCTGCACAGACGTACTCACTTTGCATTACCCAGCGGGCGCGGTGTAACTTGTAGGTAAGCCACGGGCGCAGAGCAACAATGCTCCCGCAACGCTCTACTATCCTATTAGGACCGGGACCTACAGTTTAAAAGTGGATTCGAACCACTACAACATCCATGGCACCGCCGGGACTTGAAGCCGAAACCTGTGGTACCGAGTGCCAGAGCGTTAGCCACTCGGCCATTCAGGCCCTGATTTTAGTATTTCACCCATATATTTCAATCTTATTCATTCAATATGTTTTTTCCAAAATATCCACTTTTAATCTTTCAAGAAAATTTAAGAAGTATTTCCAAAAAATTGTCGCCAATCATGTATAGCAGAAGAAGAGTAGGTAGTAGAAGTAGAAGAGGTGACTGAATGTTTCTAGGAGGTAAGTTGATATTTTGGAGAAGGTAATTGAAATTATTCGCCAATCACTTTTATTTAATAAATATTTTGTCCATTACATATTAGCATTAACCAAGCCCCAATGCATTATCGCGCATTAGATTCTTTTGTTTACTCTTCATATATATATATATATATATAATCCTATTTTTTGATATGATAGAAGAGGGGGACACTTTGTAAGGACGAATCTTTCAAATTGAAGAAAAATAATTTAATTTTCGATCTGTTTAAATTTTATTATGCACAGATAATATATCCATCTATTGCCATCAACTACTACTGTTATTACACATTTAATTCATATATATTTATTTTATTAAAAAATTTTTAATTCTCAGGTATGATTAAATTTTATTATAGAGATGCACAGACTTGTGACTGCCATCTATAAAAATTTACTGTTATTATACAATATATCTATATATATATACACACTTTAAGCCGTAGGTCGGTCTCATATGACTGTAAGAGCGCCACGGAACCAAGTCAAATTTCTACCTATGGGTGCTTCATCACAACAGAAGCTGCCCCTTTCCTCCATCCATGAGTAGATCACTCATGGGATGTCCATACCGCACTGCAGAACACTGAGGATTAGTCACTAACAACATATATATATCAATTAAAGTATTTAAGAATTATGAATGAATTAAATGTCTAATAACAATAATTTTTTATAAATGGCAGCCACAAATTTGTACATCTCTATAATAAAATCGAATCAGACCCAAAATTAAATATTTTTTTTTCCTTCAATTTGAAAGATTCGTCTCTACAAAGAATCTCTTATCTTAATGATCAGGATATACACGCCACGAGGTACCAATTGGCATTGCGTGTGAGTCTTACAAACTCATTCATGAATTAATTCAATTTCTGCTTTGTTTCAGGCGGAATCCAACAAGACGAGGATCACTTCCGCCAACCAACGTGCATCGAAACTCCTGAAGGATTAAAAGGAACTTGAGGAACACGGTCGCACACTCTTTTCGATTCTTTGGTATAAAAACTTTGGTCTTCTCTCCACTGTCGCAGTAGACGCGTTTGGTTTCTCCATATACTACATTCTGAGTGCAGGTTTGCTGACATTTTCTTTTTTTTCCACCTGTGAACATTGTGATAAACGAAGGGCTCCTTTGAAATAAATACCCAACATTTTCGACATTTGTTACGGTTGTAGTTAAAAAACAAAATGGTGCCAGTTCTTGATTGGTGAATGTTTTATTTTTCTTCTTCTCCGTGAAAATGTATTTCAAAAAGTTCAAGCCTTGTGGAGTTTATTTGACGAGAGCATTTAGTACCATTTGTTTTTCTTATTTATGTCTTATTTTTGTTATGCTTATATAGATACAGCATGATTCTTCCACAATTTCTTGATCCACTAGAAATTGTAGAAGCCAATGAAAGATTAATGTTTCAGATAAATTATTAGATGGTTATACGTTTATTTTATTACGAACAGAAACGATCACTTTTTAGTACCTGTTCCGAAATATCAGTTTATCAGTTATTCATCTTAAGAATCTTATTTAAGTTAATTTAATTTAATTAAAAATATATTTATATGTATTCCAATAATCCAAGCACTATTAAACTAATACTTTATTTACTGATTGGAGCCCTTTTAGTGCATTCACTATTTAACAAAAGGCACTGACTTTTGTTTTGGGACAGAGTACTTATTACAGAGTACTTATTTTAAATTTAAAGTTATTTTACAGTTTCCCTTAGGATTCTGTTACTTTGTGTTGAGCGACCAAGTTGGTGAGGATGTATGTGCCTAGGCGAAACTCTTTTTGGTTATTGGACTTGTTTCGATTCTTTTTTTTTTCCTGTATAGCAAATGTATAAAAAAAACATTTAACGAAAGCTTTTCGGCTGTTCACTCTTTATCTAAGCATCTGTGTTAGTGATTTTAAATGTGTCGAAATTTTACTTAACTCAAGTACTCCACAGCACCAGTATCGAAAGGTGCTTTTGGTGTTAATACTGGTAGATTGCATTTGTTGTACATACGCATGATAGTGAAAAACGATACAGACAGGTATCATTGTATTTACTCGTTTATATCCGTAAATATTATTTCTCACACTTGGATGCAGTTTTGCCTGACTTTTTTTTTTTTCTACTGTTTATATAAATAGTTTAAAATTTCTTCTATGGTGCTTGTCCTTTGCAAGGTCTTTCAACTACGTTGCCTTTCAAAGTACAGAAATAGTCAATAAAAAATAATAAAATTACGTAAAAATCAATATTACAATCATTATTTTGGAATATTTTCCTTTAGCTAACAAATATACTAAATAGCTAAATAGATAAAAGTTTCTATGATTCTCAAAAACTTCTGAAACTGTCTAATAATTTTATCAAAACTCATCAAAAATTTAATCAAAACCTGAAAATCAATATTTTGAATGATGGTTTAACGATGAGTTGACATATATTTTGGAGAAAGCCTTTGAAATATTTTAGACACTGAAACAACATTTTTGTTTCGCTTCTGTAAAAGAAACAAATATGAAACAAAAAAAAATGGTTGGATAAAATAATTTTACTAGCTTAAATTTGGGCAAGCTAAAAATTTAGAATTTTTTTAAAATATTTTCTTGGAATTTTTTTTTCATCACTAGACGCTAGATTTTTCATTTTTTTTTTTTTTTTTTTTTACTTATTTCATTGCTCGTGTTTCTTTCGTGTTAATTTCTTTTGGATATTTGGAACCTAGAAATTATATTTTTATTGTTAATCTTTTATGCAATTTATTCATACAAAAATGTTTCAAGGCTTTGAATGGCTTTTTCCTATAAAGTGGAGAAACCTATACTTAAAACTTTTTTTGCAAATTTCTAACTTTTTTATTGTAATTAATTAATTCAACATATATTAAATTGATTTCAATCATTTTCAGCACTCAAGTGTGAGAATCCAATACAGCACAACTAATAGATAGATGATTAGGAAGAAAACCCACTTAAAATAAAACTTGAAAAAGAAAAAAAAAACAGGTTGTACACAATTGAATAATTCATTCATTGAATTAGGAGTAAATAATTTTAATAATTTTACAAATCTAAAGGCAAATGCAAATTTTTATAAATTATTTTTTTTTCTCGGTATCATCTAAGCATTTTCTTAATTAATATCTGACCAAAGATACAAGGTGTATAAAATGATTTTCTTTTTTTTTTAAATCAAAACCATTGAATATCTTGCATTTAATTATTGTAATTTTAAATGATGCATATATTTTTACAAAATGTGTGAGTTTTTTAAAACATAACAGTGTTTTAATAATTTTAAACTGGTAAAAATTGAGGAATGTATTTTGAGAGATTAAAAAAACTATTTTCTGCTGCAAAAACGATTTGGTGTGGAATGTTTTTTTTTAGTTAGATTGCCAGTGATTATTTCATTTTGAAAAAACATCAGAACACATTACACTGGATCTTCCTCAATGCACAGATTGGTCTTAACAAAAGAGCACTTGTTGTAGGATTTGTAGAATAACTGAATCAGAAATTGCACCTTGTATAGTTTTTGCAATCCCATATAACGTCACTTTTATGATGTTCTTTGCTCAAGAAGAAAAAAGTGATACAAATTAAATGTGCGTAGCATTACACACTTATTTAAATCAACATTTTAAATGATTATAAATTAAAAAAGTTCTTTTTAGTAAAATTTGTTACTTGTATAATAATTCAACGTAATTTTATTTCACTTAAACTTTTCATCCGAAAGCAAATATACAAAAAAAAAAAAAATTGGTTTTAAATTCAATATGTCAATTCTAAAGGATTTGTTTTTTGATTTGCTTATTTCCAATTACGCCTCATTTTCGAGAAAGCGAATGATCGAACTTCGAAATATCCGGAATCGAATCTTTTTTTCTAAATCATTGTTACATTTTTAAACAGAAAACACCATTTGATTTTAGCTTATTCTATTTGTATATGCTTTTTTTTACTTCTGTTTTATTGAAATTCAATAGTATATGCATTAACTGTTTGTTTATGTTTAAATTAACGACAATTGTTGAAGACAGAATGTAGTCTATCATACTTCTATGAAACCGTGATTTCGCAAGTGTCATATTATGTATATAGACTCTATAAAAAAACCTTATTATAAAAAGTATGGTGTATAACTTTTCCTCTCTCTGTGTTGTGATGAAACTTTTATCTAATATATTTGTAAAAAAACAACCAAAGTAAAGTGTAATTTCTCACTGTGTGTCTATCGCTATATCACCTCTTAGATAGAATACAATTTGCTCATCATATTAAAATTAGAACTATGCAAGTTACATAACAGCTTCGGAACTATTCATAAAACGATTACGATTTAAAACAAATGTATGCTGTAATTTTCATGAATTAAATATTACGTACTTTATTGCATCTAAATGGAAACATCCAGCATGATTCTGTTAATATGGATTAATATATAGAATGATTTTATTATTATTGATTAATTGTTTTAAATATAACGGCACTGTATAAAATATATTTGCTTTCACTGTTATGAATATTGTATTGTATGTGTTTTCATGTAATAGTAAATATTATTTTGTTAAATTCTTAAAAAGAAATATTTCTTTAAATTAAACAGCAAGTACTTGAAATTTTAAACCATCTATGCTATACAGGGTATTCATGAATTATTGGATCTATTATTATGCACAACTAAAAGACTTTAAAAAATATGATAAAAACGCCTAAGTTATTTAAAAGACAACTTCTTCTGTTAACAAATTCATCAGGGTTTTTCCATTTGTAACTCTGATGTCATCCAGACAGTACTCAATTTCCTGTACAATATTTTCCAATATTTCAGATGCTACAGATCTAATGAAAACAACGATATACTGTGAGATGCTAACAAATCTCACGAACAATTAATGGACTGAATTCAAATTCCATCTTACACTTTCATTAAACTAATAATTGAACTAAATTCAGCTAATTATACAACATTTAACGCTTTCTTTTGACAATATTTGAAATTTATTAGTAGACAATTAACAAATTTTGTGAGATGCTAACAAATCTCACAAAAATTAATGGATTGAATTCAAATTCCATCTTATATTTTCATTAAACTAATAATTAAACTTAATTTAGATAATTATACGATATTTAACGCTTTCTTTTGACAATTATTGAAATTTAATAAGAGAACAGAAATAAAGTTATAACCTATATTGGTAAAAAGTAGCTGTTGGGTCTTCACAGCATGTCTTTTATTATTATTTGTGTATAACAATAAAATGGCTCGACTAATTCATGGACATCCTGTATGTTGAATAACTATATTTTGTGTGTTACGTTTATGGAAGTCTACTGTTTTGATTTTAACGAAACTGTTAGCATATCTTTTCTGTAAGAGCTTACGAAGCTGTTTATTTTTAAAAGAATTAGAAACTCGGAAAGATATATGAAGGCTATATGTTATTGGGTGTAGTCACATTTTCTTATTGCTTCGAAGATTAGTTTTGAGTACTCGACGGAGAGTCTTTAACATTTCTGTGATAGTTTGAAGAGGTACCTAACAAATTTACGAAGATATCTCCTTATAAGCCTCAGTTCATGTGATAAACAAAAAAAACACTGGTAGGAGTGAGAATAGAGTAGATCAAATGTAGAAAAAGTTTTTACTGATACATTTAGGTCTACAGGTGAGGACGAAAGAGTGTTGAAAAAGTATGATGTGGATGAAAGCTTAGATGTGAGTTTTTGTTTTTGAAGAGAGTTTTTTTTTTTTTGTGAGCTTCTTGTTTATTATTGTACTTCCCTGATTTTTGATCGACACTCAAACCAGAAGGAGTTAAAAATTTATTTGTAAAAATAAAATAATAATTCGACATGTAATTTTACTTCCTTTTATTGATTCAACATTGTATATAGAAAGTTTTTAACTAGTACACATGGTTTTTCTTGAAAGAAACTGAACGTTCGTAACGTAACGTAACAGCTAATGTTTATTTGGAGTACCCTGTACCTCCATATCATAATTTTATTTTAAAAGTTACATAATTATAGAAATCCAATAATATTAAAATTTAAAATGCTCTGTAATTGAACATTCTAATCAGAATTTTTAAAAGAACATTTTCCTTTAGATAAAAAAAAAATTCTCTAATTATATATGGCATGTAAACTTTAAATGGAGTGAATTTGTGATAATATTTTCTTGAATAGAATTTAATAAAAATGGCAAAAATTTGTATTTAAATAAAATATGCGTCTGAAAGTAATTTTTTTTATTAATTATTTTTAGAAATATGGAATCAGCTATTACTCTCCTTTCTGCAGAAATTTGAAGTAACTTTAATTTTCATTACTTTTCGAAAATTATATCAATTAATTAACATTAAAATAAATGATTAAAGAACTGCTTGAAAAACTATCCTGAAACGCATATATTTCGTAATATATAAAATTAATAAATCAATAAACATTTTAAATAATTATTCCACTGTCATTGTTTAATTAAATAACAAAGTTTGTTGGATATAGTTTCAGTTGAAGTTATTCATTTACCTGTTTTCAAAGTAATCCCAGAACCATACCTGTTTAGTAAGTACTATTAATTTATTATTCTACGGGTAATAGTAAATAAACAGAATTTTGCTTCTAAACTTTTTTGAAGGTTAGTTAATAAGTATTAAGATATCGTGAAAGAAAGGTAATTGAGGTTTTGTAATCTAGAAAACAGCTTTAATTTCAAACTGTTTCTCTTAATTTTCGAATAATTATTTCTTAAATTTAAAATTTAATTGCTTATTATATATATATTTGTATATGCCTTGAATGATTGTTTGCCTTGAATGATTATTTCAGTATTATTTTGAAACATTGATTACATCAGAAATTTTAGAAATTGTGAAAGTTTGAATGTGAAAAAAAATTTATTAACTTCTTTTATTTTGCTTTTTTTAAATTTTATAAAGCTTACAATTTGACTTATGAAGGTTTTTAACAATTGGGGTTTTTATTTAACAAATATTGTAAAAAATATTTTCAAATGCACACACATCAACTCATATCTTATTATTGCTTTTTTTAATTGTATGCATTTCGAAATAATAAAAAATAAAATCATGGTACAATGATAAAAAAATTAAAATAAACGATTTAGAACGAAGTGAGAACTTTTAATAAAAAATGTGCTAAGTATGATACATTGAAAATATTAAAAGAATATAATTTTTTCTTTACATTAAAAAAACTATCATATTTTTATATTCTCAATATACTGGTATTTATTTTAGTCCTTTTTTAAAATCAAATTTGACATTCCATTTTAGATTTTAATAAGAAAAATTTCATCAAATAATCAAAAAAAAAAAAAAAAAAAAAGAAAACAAAATTTGGAATATTTAATGCATGTAATTGTAATTTACTTCAGGAAAATTTTTAATCTATAAATTTAACAAAATAAATTTATAAATTTCTCATGAATTAAAAAAAAATTGTAAAAGTTTTATTTTATTTTCGAAATTAATTTTTAAATTAAAATCAAAATGTTATATAAATAAAGAAATTTTCGTAAAATTACAAGTTTTGCTTTATTATACTTAATTTAATAAATATGTCCTTCAAATTAAAAAATTACAGTTTTTAACTTTTTACGTGTTAATCTTTCAATATACAAATTTTATCCAATAAAAATATTTAACACATTGTGTGATTTAAAATTGCTATAGTGTTGAATTATCTCAATCAATGTCGAATATTTTTGAATCAAGCTATGAAAAAAAAGGAACGTGTCTGTAATTTTCAAATAAAGAAGAAAAAAATTGTTTTATTGTCTCAGAAATAGCAAAGCTCACAGATTAGTTTATAAGTAATTTGCATTTGAATGTAATGAAGTTTTTTTCTTCCTTTTTTTCCGTATGATGCACTTTTTAAAGCGTTTGCACCGCCATGATTTCTGTCTTTGAAGTTTTAAGCCTTTAATTTTATATAGAGGGAATAAAATATTCTATGAAACTGATATGTTGTGCATAGAAAACCGAAAAGCTCTTACTTTGAGAGTAGTGGTTGTAAATAAAGTATTTATCTTATAGATAATTTATAATTTTTTTTGTTAGAATAGCTATGTTTTACATTAAGTGATTTCTGTAAATATTTTGTTCATTAATAAAATTAATTTTCCAAATGTTTATTGCAATGTATGTTTCTTTTTCCATTAACACATGTACCTTTCATTACCACATGTTTTCAATACCAATGTACCACTCATGTACCTTTCAATACCACACGCTTTCAATATCAATGTATCATACATGCACCTTTCAATACCACATGTTTTTAATACCAATGTGCCAAACATGTATCTTTCCACACCACATGTTTTCAATACTAATGTACTACACATGCACCTTTCAGTACCACATGCTTTCAATACTAATGTACCACACATGCACCTTTCAGTACCACATGCTTTCAATACTAATGTACCACATATGCACCTTTCAGTACCACATGCTTTCAATACTAATGTACTTTTCAATACCACATGCTTTCAATACTAATGTACCACACATGTACCTTTCAGTACCACATTCTTTCAATACTAATGTACCACACATGCACCTTTCAATACTACATGCTTTCAATACTAATGTACCACACATGCACCTTTCAGTACCACATGCTTTCAATACTAATGTACTTTTCAATAACACATGCTTTCAATACTAATGTACCACACATGTACCTTTCAGTACCATGCTTTCATGTACCACACATGTACCTTTCAGTATACTTCCAATACTAATGTCTTTTCAATACCACATGCTTTCAATACCAATGTACCACATATGTACCTTTCAATACCACATACTTTCAATACCAATGTACCACACATGTACCTTTCAATACAAATGTACCACACATGCACCTTTCAATACCGATGCACCACACTACCTTTCAATAAATTCACATTTTTTTTCCAAACTGTATAGAAGTTAACTATTATCCCTTCTCTTCGCACATGAGGAAAAAAAAAAAGAAATTCGAAAAAAAAAAAAAAATTCGAAAACACCCTAAGGCTATTAACAAATGTTAATTTTATACATTTTATTCACAATTAGGTTAAATGTGAAATTTTTATATTTTTAAACTGTATATGCCAATTCTTGTTGGAATATTTTAAAAATTAAAAAAGTATGCAATAAAATAATTTATATATATATAAGTACTACAGATATCAAAGAAATTTCAAGGAACAATTACGACTTACTATTTGATTCTGTAAAAGAAATTATTAGAAGCTCTAAAAATAAGCAAGATATCAATTTTAATTTAAAAATTATTTTGAAGTTATTATTCCATTAAAATACATTAATGTTCTTAAACCAATATTCCAAAAACCAGTACAAATATAAATAATGTACCTCCTAATTTTAATTAAATAACAGAAAACAGCTTATAACTCACTTATTGCTTATTGTCTTTAATTTAATTGTAATTAAACATTAATTTCTTAGATATCATTCTTACTAATCACCTTTTAAAGTTCTCAATAAATGGTTCAACAAATGGAGAATTTCTTTAAATGTTGACAAAACTGAAACAGTTCTTTTTTTCTGCTGGTAACAAACTTAAGAAGCCTGTGGTCAAAATCAACAATGTTCAATGGACAATTCAAGATAGAAGCTAACGGCTGTTGCGTGGCCACGAAGCTTCACCAAAACTCAAATCATCAATCAACAACGTTATAATTCTTTGGTTTGGTTTACGCTCTACGGCCATTTTGTGCATGCTTTAGGGCAATTAGACCGGGACCTTCAACGTTTAACGTGGATTCCGAACTGCTAACAAAGGGCAGAGCGTTACTCTACCCCCACCAATTGGCCGTCAGGCCGCACTCCGTTTGATGAAGAAATACAATAGATTCATAGTAAATCTATCTCGGGCTCTAAAATTAGGACTCACATTTTTAGTAAGACTCCACTTAAATATCCTCCACTTAAATATATTCCCTAACTCCTCTTAAATATGTTCCATTTCTGGTGTAACTTACAGTGAAGCCGTCTGACTCCAAAATGTAACCAAAAACGGTATGACTCCATTTATACCATTTGGTATTGGCTAATTACACCGGGACGTACAGTTTAACTTGGATTCCGAACCACTCACAAACATCCATGCCACCGCCAGGATTCGAATCTGAAGCCTATGGTACCAAAGAGCAGAGGCCTATATCAGGCCTATTAATTTGGAACACTCAAATTAAATATTTTGGATTACCGTTTAATTTGGAGACATCATTCCTTGCATATTGTAACAAAAATTTTGTACTTCTTTCCGTAAACTCTATCCTCTTATTGATAGAAATTCCGACTATGAGCAGGAGTAATAAATTTCTTTTATTATACTACCATTCTTCGTCCTATCTTAACCGACACTTGCCCGGTTCGGTCTTATGCGGCTAAATCTAATCTTAAATCAATTGAAACCTTACAAAACATTACTATCTGCCAAATAACTTCTGTTAAACGGTTTATGTGTAATTCTGATCTTATTAAAGCTATTAACATTCCTTCTTTAATTGTTTTTCTTAAGCATATTTCCAATAAATTCTTCAACACACTTGATAACCATAACAATACGGCAATCCAGGAGATTGAATCGTATATTCTTAATAATGTTCTTGAATAACAGCTTAAAAGTTTCAGTGTTAATTAGTTTTAGTTTTAGTGTAGTTTTAGTTTTTCTTCCTGAATGTTTCAGTAAAGTATTTTACCATTTTGTAAATTCATATTGGGCAATATTCAAATGTTTTCAGCTATTTATTTCCCTGTTATAGCGGAGATAGAGCCCCCCTGGGGGCTAAATAACTTAAATGCCAACAATCAACTTTAATTGTCAGACTAATAATTTTAATAAATAATAGATTTTAATCTTAAAGCTGCCTATATGATAATATTAATAAAAGAAAATATTTTTATTAGATATATAAAATCTAATTTAATGCGTTTTAAAAACTAAGAAGTATGTACAGGATGATTATAATTGAAGCTCCACTTTCAAAATGCTATAAAAGAACTACTCTTCACAATGAGTTCAAATTTGAATTGAAGATGCTTGAAGAAGGGAGACATAGTGTGACATCAAAAACAGTTCCAATCGATTTTTCCAATCCGATTTAGTATGACCTTGCCGGGGCGGATGAGCTTTCCACTAACCGTGTTACAACTGTTAAATGACTTGAAAATCATTTTTTCCGAAAAAAAAAAACCCGAAATAATTGAACACTACGATAGGTTTAATGTGCAGCTCATACCAAATAGGTTGTAATTTCAATTCAAATTATCACTGCCAACCGAATTCACTTTCTTTATGCCGCTTACAGCGCCATCTATTAATATTCTTTGGAACTTTTTGATGCCGTACCGTTTTTCCCTTCTTCAAGTATCTTCAGTTTAAATTGGAACTCATTGTGACGAGTAGTTCTTTTTTTACAGCATTTTGAAAGTGGGACTTTTATTTTAAACACAATGCATTTAAAAATGTAATTATATTTTTAATTATCAAAATATATGAATTAAAAGGAGGGTTTTTTTTTTTTTTTATTCATCTCCTTTTTAAAAAAAAAACGTCAACCGTTTGAGTCGATTGAAGAGATTCAACGTTGGCCGCACGCTTCGAAGGCCATCCCTGCCGATGACTTTTTAGCATGCCTTGAGAATTGGAAAAAAAAGTTGGCATAAGTGCATTGTGTTCGGAGGGGATTATTTTGAAGGCGATGAAATAAATCTGGAAGAAAAAATAAAGAGTTTTTGAAAAATAAAAAATTGGTCTTAATTTTTGGGCATAAAAAATGGATTTATTTAAAAAAAACAAAAAACAAATTCAAACATTTATAATCGACAGTATTAAAAAACTATGTGCTGCAGAAAACATAATGCGAAAGGAACGAATGGATTGTGATAACAAAAGGAAATGGGGCTTTATAAAAATTGCATCAGCAGATAACAAAGAGTTGGGCAGGAAAAATAAAGAGGAAAAAATAATTGCCATTTTACATAAACCAAAAAACAAACAGTAACTTCAGTTGATAACAGAAGCCACTGCTAAATAAAAGAGGTTTTCATTCCAGTAAAAATGAGAAAAAAAAAAAGCCATTAAATGCAGCGAGATAAAAGATAAAAGTGAAAAAAATATTTAGGAAAAGGTAGAAAAGAAAATGTTTAAAAAAAAGTTAATTACGAGAAAAGAAATCAAAGAATGTGTATTAATGAAATAAAAACAAAGAAAATGGTAAATGCTGTTTAGTGACTTAATACTTAAAAAAAAAAAACGCTTGTGAATGAAATGCTTGAATGAATGAATGTGCTTGAAAATGCTAATGAATTCTACAACGGATTTTTGAATCAAAAATGGCAAAAAGTATAATAACTGGTTTTAAAATTTTATTCGGCAGTTTAAAGAATACAACTAAATAATGAAATAAGATTTAAATATCGTAAAATTCTAAACAAAATAAAAATTTAACAACGCTTTTACTTTATTTACTTTGCTAATGTTGGGTACTTTTATCACTGCTGGTAGATTTGCAGCATATTATGTGTTTCTCAGGATATTCAGAAAGTAAATAGTCTTTCCTTTGAATTTTTGTATTAGAAAAGTCATGAGAAATCTAACCAATCAGTCCAATATCAGTGTGAATAATATCCCGGCCATCACCGATTTTGTCTTGGTGATGTCACAATTATCACTACGAGTGATGTCACGGCCATCAGCGACTTTATCTTGGTGATGTCACAATCATCACTGATGAGTGATGTCCCAATCAGTGATCATTACCAAGTCCACTCATTTTTCAAAACAGTGGAATAAGCGCACTCCACTAGCGAGAATCTAACATCCCTCCTATAGTATGTTAGCTCCCTTCCTCTTTGCATGATTAATTTAACATAGTTGTTATTAAAAGAACGATAAATACAGAATGAAAATAGCAATGCAACTGTAACAAGATTTGTAAATTACTGGCCATAGTTATAATTTCTAGTTTTCTAGTTTTCGTGTGCTTTTTCCCCTTATTTACTTCGACCAAAATTCAAAAAGTATTTTGCACTAAAAAAACTTGAAAAATTCTCTGGTTAAGTAAAGGTAATTCTAATACTAAATAATGTTTTATTGAAAAACTTTGTGGTAAAAATATATTTTCAGAATCATTTAGTTCTCATAAATCGTAAAAAGAATAAAAAATGAAAAAGGACAATCACGAAAAAGCTTTCATTTTGATGAAAAAGGATGGCCAAATGAAAGAAAGTTCCATCTCTATAAATCCATTAAAAACAGACATCATTTTTTACCTTGACATTGATACCAATCAGATAAATTCAAAACACGATAAATATATTTTTTTCTCCATGTAACTTTTGTATAGAAAAATAAAAAAAGCCATTGTTTTTAAACTGTCTTCAAATAGTTAAGTCTTTAAAAAGGAAAAAAATTATGTGGCGAAAAAAAAAAATTGGTGATGCATTTAATACGCAAATTAAAACAAATGTTTTATGTTTTAAATGCTGACTTTTTAACGGAAAATTATACAACAATACTTACTCGTATAAGCCAATGTTGTTCCCAAGCGTCACCAAAACTCCTCTGGTAAAACTTTTGATGATTTGTTTTTGGTCAGCTCTTTTTTTTTTTTTTTTTTTTTTTTGTTCTTTTGTGTCAGTTTCTAGACGATAACTCTGGAGAACAGATAAGTAGTGTAAGATGGAAGATATTGCAGAATTCTTGTTGTTGTCGGTTCTTATCCCATTTGGTCGACAGCAACATCTAGACCAAATCCATAAACCATTGATGAATCATGATAAAGGGTAAAAAATGCAGCTTCTTTTTGTCTTTGACCTTTGACATCTTTGTCTTTTGACCTTTGACATCTTTTTGTCTTTGACCTTTGACCTCTTTTTGTCTTTTGACCATGGGACACCCAAAGGGAAAAGTCTGACTTTACTCCGCCTGGTTATAACCCCGGGCGCTGGGTACCCATTTTAGTCGCCTTTTACGACATGCATGGGCTGCAGTGGGTATTCTAACCCGGATGCAGAATTTTTAAGCTTTGTAAGTTACATGCTGTCTCGCTTTAGCCTATTGAAAATTGTCCTGGCAAGCCCTGAAGGTAAGACAAAAAAAATAACAGGTATTGAAATTCCAGAGCAACTATTGAGTGAATAGGCTTTCCATAAGCGTAGAATTAAATTTTGCTTCATGCCACAACAGCAAGAATTATTCTATTTGTCACTGCTGCTGTGGCTTTGGACTGGAATGCGACCTTGGTGGTGTTGTGGACAAAATCGAAATTCATCTAAAATATAATATTGCACCATGGACATGTATATGTGCGGTGTTCTGTACATGACTGCAATCGCAGACGTTCGTAATGTGAAGTTAAAAGGAGTTGCAGCAACGAATGAAAATTGTTGAGCTGCTGCAAACATCAAATAGTGTTTTTGTTTTTTGTTTTTATGTTCTGCTGCACACTTTGATTCTTAAAATATTCGATTAAAAATTTTGTGAACAACGGCTGTTTAATTTTTGAAATCACGAAAGTTTTAAGTATGTCAAATTCTCAATTGGAACATAATTGGGTTCAGACGAGAACGTCGAGACATTTACAGACAGCACTTATCTGATTCCAAATTAAAAATTAAAATTAAAATTTTGATTTTTTTTTTTTTTATCTTCCACTAATTTATTTCTAATATTAAGTTTATAAAACAAATCATTGCATACATTTTTTGAGTAAGGCTTATTATTATTTTTTGCAATATTATTGGTGATGTCCATGTACTCAGAAATGTTCAGTATTGTGACGAAGGTTATGGCGGTCAGTTAATCCTTCCTGCCATTTACCTATTTCATATTTGATTGATTGAGACCTTTCTTCGAACACAGGTATACGTTTTTTCAGCAGTGTAGTCGACAGTCAAAGAGTAAACACGATTATTTTTCTATCGCATATCAAATACCTATTTATCCCTTTTTCGACGAAGCAAAAATTAAGTTTCAGCAGAAGATTGATTTGGTTTGTCGCTCTGTTTCTGTCATTTTTGTTCACACTTTAGACTGATTAGACCTACAGCTTAACGTGGATTCGAAACCACTAACAAGCATCCCATGCGACCGCCAGAATTCGAACATGAAGCCCGTGGTAACAAGCGCTAGACAATTGACAATAGACCTGCTCAGCAGAAGATAAACAGCAATAGAATACCAATTTTGACATTTAGGGCCAGCTCAGTGTTCTCTTTTTAATATTGCTTTCAAAACCTGTTATATATAAGCGCTCAATTTAAAAAAGTAAAATTGAAGTTAATATTTTGCAATTAAAAAATATTTTATTCATTAAAAGTATAAAAAAATATATATAGTTAATTTTAATAAATTTATAATAATATTTTTTATTTTTCAACAAAAATATTTTAGATTTTGAAAACGAGAACAACCAATTAAAATGCACAATGCATTTGATAAGTAATAATCAATAATTTATTTATGTTAAATCTTTCATTATTTTTCTTCTAATTTATTCATATTAAATCTTTATAATTATTTTAAATATTTATGATTATTCTTTCTAATTCATTTATGTTAAATCTTTGATTATTTTTATTTTTATTCTTTTATCAAATATATTTTGAAAATTTAACAGTGATTTTCCAAAAACTTGAGAAAATTATTTTAAAAAGTTCAAAAGAAGGCGAAAAATAAAAAGAAATATTCGAAAAATGAAGCCTACATACTACTGATAGTGTCGTGAGAAATCTCTATTTTACGATGTTTTATTAGAGCATTACTATAATGAAAATGTTATGCATCCATGCAGGTGAAAAGCAAATATTGCGTGGGAAAAACGTGAATAAAGCGCTAATGGGTATATATATATGAGTGATTTCTGAACTAATGCGGAACGCTTTTTTTTATTTATTAATTCAGAAAATTGTTCAAACAACCCGAATTCATTTAAGAAGAATTCGAATAATTGAATTTTAATGAATGCTTTTTTTGTTCGTAAGCAATGAAATAAAAACAAGATATATCGAAAAATGCCCCAATTTTACTTTAAATGTTTATCTTAAAATTGAATTCATTACCAACGTTTCTATTTTTCAATTCCTTTTATTAACCCACCCTCCCCCTATGTATACACTCATGTCCATAAATTAAGGATAATGAAGTTCAGGCAAAGAAAGAGACAGAAGCAAAACAAATTTGACTTATTTGTAAAGTCTATTTATTAAACAAAGGTAAAGAGCAAAAAAGATGCTATATGTTTGACATAATTAATAAAAAATTGCGATTTTTACTCCCTGGAGCAAATTTCAAAGAACCTATTTACAAAAAACAGTATAACATGGTTAGTATGATGGTTAATATGGAGTATGTCTCCCGGACGATGCAATACAGGCCTTACAACGCCTAGGCAGGCTGAGTATCAAATTATCAATCTATGATCTTGGGGAATATTTCACTCGTCGGCAATGCCCTCGAAGTCCGGTAGACAGGTGGGAGGGGTTGACAGGCTGCAATTCGTCGGCCAAGCATATCCCACACACATACTCTATTGGATTCCAAGTCAGTAAGTATGCTGGCCTTAATCCATACGGATGATATCCTCCAATTGAAGGCATTCGTCTACAATGTTTGCACGGTGAGGACGGGCGGTTGTCATCCATAAACAAGAAATTCAGCACCCATGGCGCCCCAGAGAGCAAACGTACATGTTGTTCCAAGAATGACATCCCGATAGATGTGGCCTGTCATCGTTACACTCTGAACATGCAGGTCGGTTCTGGAACCAAACCGTCACTCCCAAAACGAGCCATCCTGCACCACCGTAACGGTGTCGTTCAATGGTGTTCTCTTGGTAGTAACGAATTTTCTGGCACTCTCCATATGAAGAATTCCGGCGAGAATCCGGGCTGCAAACTAAACCTGGACTCGTCGGGAAAAACATCACACAAGACCACTGTTGCGGTGTCCACAGTGCATGCTCTCTACTCCAGGTTAATCGCAGGCGACAGTGAGTTGCGGTAAGTGGAACACATCTGACGGGCCTACGAGCATATAGACCAATGTGCCCTAAGCGTCTGTACACGGTCTGCCTTGAAACTGTCGTACCGGTAGCTGAAGAGAGCTGACGAGACAGGTCTGATGCTGTGCTCCGTCTGTTTCTTTTGGCAGTAACTGCTAAATACCGGTCCTCATTCGGCGTTGTAACTCGGGGGCGACCCGTGCTGCTGTAACATCTACTCACATTACCATCATCTTGGAATCGTTGCCAAAGCCTGGAGATGACACTCTGGGCGATTCCAAGTTCCTCGGATACTTCCAGCTGGGTACGTCCACATTCCAGTCGTCCGATAATTCTACCACGTAAAAAATCATCAAATGCTTCCTTTGTGCCATAACTATGCGGTTATT
>BPLR01019639.1:0-50681 GCA_021605095.1 Caerostris extrusa | reverse complement strand
AGTTATTACTACAAGCTGTTGAACTATATCTATCGATTATTGAGCTAACTTATATAAATCGAAACAAGAATAGAATTTTGGATTGTTTTAAACTGTTGTAATGTGTCATTATAACTAAATGATAATAAAGTGCAATCAATTGTTATTAAAGATGTCATTATAACTAAATACAATAGCACAATCAATGTTGTTAAAAATGTCAAAAGCTTTCTTCTAAGGTTATTATATTCAAAATGCAACATTAAAACGGAAACATGATCTGAAATGTTGACATGTCATTTTTTGAAATAACATTCTATTTCCTTAACATTTTCAAATACATTTTTAGCATTAACTTTTATTATTAAAAATCTGCAATGAAAAATACTTTAACATATAGTAGTAAGAGTTTTCTTTTAGAAAATGGAGCTTTTTTTATTAGAGTTAGTTAATTCAGTTATTAAAAATAGTAATTCAGTTAAATATTAACTAAAATTTTGTAACTAAAAATTTTTTTAATTTTAAATTGTGAATATTACGAAAACATCTGTACCGTAATTCAGTTAAATATTAAATAAAAATATTTCAAAAACTTACTGAAAGGAAAGATAAAAAATAATATTAAAAAGTTTTATTTTTATTTTTATTCACTTATATATCTTTTGCAAAGATTTAACTCTTACTTAATTTTATTTTTGTATTTTTTATATTTTATTCATAACACTACCCTTTCTCAGGACCATTTCCTAATGGAGCATGTCTTATTTATTTTCGAAAATATTTTTTTTGTCCTACTATTGTGTTTATGTTTCGTATTTGAAAAGAGACACATCTAGATAGTTTGTTTTTGTTGTCTTACATTACATACTGTGGTTACTGATTGTCGGAACACTTGTTCCTTGTCTTCAAAATGATGGGAAAATCTTGACCTCCCACTACGAAGAAATCACAGACCAATAACAGACTTTCTTTTCGTAAACAATAACAATTACAACATAAGTAGAAGCTCAGATCATTTATGGTACATTAAAGTTTCATTTTCTCATCATTCTAATTCGGATGAAAATATTTACATAAAAATATTGAAATTGTGAATATCCTGGGAACATTCTTGCCGTAGATACCGGCGGATAATCTTTTTAGCTATCATATTGAGCCACATTTCAAGAAAATAATCTTTCAAGTCACATATAAAATATTATTGATTCAATGGCAAATGTTAAGAAAAAAAAGACAGTAAAAATGTACAATTAAAGATATTTATTACGGCAAATGAACAAAATTGTAGTGGCCTAATTTTTAATTTATTTTTAAGCAGTGCCATTACTTTTTTTATTTATTTTATTCATTTATTTTTTTTAATTAATGATCGAACGATCTTTTAGCTTTATTGAACCCTATTTCAAGAAAAAAAAACTTAATAGGTCACATATAAAATATTATTAATTCAACGACAAATGTTAAGAAAAAAAGACAGTAAAAATGTACAATTAAAGATATTTATTATGGCAAATGAACAAAATTGTAGTGGTCTAATTTTAATTTATTTTTAAACAGTGCCATTATTTTTTTTATTTATTATTTTTTTAATTAATAATCGTACGATCTTTTAACTTTATTGAACCCTATTTAAAGAAAAAAAAAAATTAATAGGTCTCTTATAAAATATTATTAATTCAACGACAAATTTAAGCAAAAGACAGTAAAAATGTACAATTAAAGATATTTATTATGACATATGAACAAAATTTTTAATTTATTTTTAAACAGGGGCATTATTTTTTTATTTATTTATTTTTTTAATTATTTATTATTTATTATTTTTTATTATTATTAATTATTTTTTTAAATTTTTTTTTTTTTTATTTATTATTATTTTTAATAATTTAACGTTTTTCCTTATTTATTATAAGTAAGGAAAACGTTTTATTTATATTTCTTCAGGGTTTTTTTAATATAATTTTGAAATACAAACAATATTTCTCGGATCCTTTCTTATTAATCTTCATAAGAAAGGATTTGTAAATTCCGATGCGAGATTCTTTGACTGTTTACAGCACATCCAAGTGATATTCGATTTCATGCATGTACTGTCAACCATCTGAGAAGTTATGGAATCACCAGCAGCTATAATGCAATACTTTAGTTTGAGCAAATTAGTGCAATGCATATAGCAGACACATATGTATTGCACTAATTTGTATAATCTTATAACTATAATCTAATAATATACATAATCTTTAAATAACCTCACCAAAAAAATCGAACTGAATTAAGTTTGAAATATATTCCCTTAGAATTCCATAACTCATCAAATGGTAGTCAATATACAGCACGAAATTGAGTATCGTTTGTATACTACGAGCAAGAAAGAGATCTCCTTTAAAATGTATTAACTTTTATAATTAAGTTGTAAATTAGTACAAAAACATTTTATTTCTACCTCTTAAGGTTTTACACAATTTTATAATGTGTCCAATAGTTCTCGGACACTTTAAATATTTAAGGAAAATATCAATGAAAATAACTTGAATACGATTTTAATTATTTCATAATGACAAGTTCTTGAAGTTTCTTTTAAGAATACCTATTAAAATGCATAAAACAATGCATATGACTAATGCAATGCATCTGATGCATTGTATTAGTCATATGCATCATTACAATGTATATATAATTAATGCAATGCAAATGATAGACACAAATGTATGTACTAATTTGCATAATTTTATAGCTATAATCTAATAATATACATATTCTTTAATATAGTCTCACAAAAAAAAATCAAACTGAATTAAATTTGAAATATATTCCTTAGAATTCCATAATTCGTCAGATGAAAATTGAATATATATTGCAGACTACGAGCAACAAAGAGATCTCCTTTAAAATGTATTAAATTTTGTAGTTAAGTTGTGAATTAGTACAAAAACATTTTATTTCTACCTTTAAAAGTTTTTTTTTTTTTTTACATAGTTTTGTAATGTGTCCAATAGTTCTCGGACACTTTTTATATTTAAGGATGAGAATCAATGAAAATAACTTGAATACGATTTTAATTATGTCATAATGTGAAATTCTTGATTCTTTTAAGAATACCTATTAAAATGCATAAATCCCATTCTGAAATAATATGGAAAAATAGTTATCCTAGTAGTCTGGCGCAATAATCCTCCATCGGTTAATTCCAATTAACTTTAGGTCCTTTTCCACATCATCAATACACCTAGTGAGTGGTCTTCCTCTTCCCCTTATGCCATCAATTCCCGAAAAAGTTATCTTTTTGTTTGGAAAAGCATCGTCATATCTAAACACCTGGCTCAGCCATCTTATGCGAGATACCTTTACAATTCTCCCAATATCAGTTTCCCCATATTTTCTATGTATTTCATAATTATAACAAATCCTCCACATGCTATTTTTTTTGTATTGGATCAAAGATCTTTCTTAGAATGTTTCTTTCAAAAAAATTAATTGTAGATCTTCTGCTTTGTTAAGAGTCCAACATACATTTCCAAAAAGGACAACAGACCTTATCAAAGTTTTGAATAGACTTAATTTGATTTTTATACTGATTAATTCTGATTTAAGTTGGTTTCAAAGGCCATAGAAACATCGATTAGCCGAGAAAATCCTATTATTTCAATTTTTAAGTCATTGTAGATTGAGATCATTGTGCCTAAATATTTAAATTGTTTTACGGTTTCAAGGGTACAGCTATTTATCCTGAAAGCCATCCGATAGTTTTATAAGTTGTGATTATAAATTTAGTTTTATCTTGATTTACGGTTAGCCAATCTCCCCTGCTGCATTTTCAAACGAGACAAATGCCTCAACAACAGCCTGTTTAATTAGCCCAATGATAAAATCATTGGCAAAAGCCAGCATTGGATGGTTCTCTGCAAGATGGTTTCACTCATTCTTGACCTATTAAATTCATTTCGATTTTCTGATATATCAACATTTTCTATAGATCTACGAGCGACTCTTCGCTTAGAGTCAATTCTAGACTTGATTGGATCATTTTCTTTTAGGCGGCATTCAAAATTTAATAATAGAAATCAGCATGAAGTTCAACAAACAAAAGTGCTTTCTACAATTCGAACCGACAACGCTATAAATATTTTCTTTCTTCACCATACTATATCTTCCTCCTCCTAAACTCACCGCTGTGGCTATCAAATTTCGAGCATCCGGAGACGAGACAGTGAGAAATTCCTTGAATTGAATTACGGTAACTTATAGGAATTAGTAATGCACTTGGGGGTTGCAACATTCGCGTCTTCTTCAAGGGTATAGGAATCTGGGATTAAACCTTGAGATATTATTCGTAAAATGACAATACAATATTTTTTCTTATTTATTAAACAAAATTATAGATGATTGCAATTCAACGATTAGTTACGTTTTATTTGTTTATTTATTTTTTTACATCAGCATATTTATGAACAATGAAAATTCGCCCAATTGGCTTAAAACCTAATTGAGAATTTTTAAACGAATATTGATCCAATTTCGAACTGAACTAAATCCAGCTGAATTTTTATTTCAGTTGATCTTGTTTTTATATTACAAGTATCACTGCCAATTTTAGGGAAATTTAATTTGGATGCAAATTGATGCCGTGCATAGGCGGATACATACATAAAGAAATATATAAATTCATACAGACGCACACGTAGAATTTTGTCTTTGGGGAAGAGTCATTTTTTTTTTTTTTTTAAATTTTTTATTTATTTATTTATTTTATACTGTCTTATTTTTGTGAAAATAAAAAGATCGCAGAAATATCTGTTAATCTGACGTATAATTACTAAGCAATTTTATACTAAAATTACGTTTTTAATTTTATAAAGCAACAATTTATTTTCTTATTTTTATCTTATTTTTTATTTATTATGTGCAGCCCACGTTCTTTATGAGATGTGCGTAACCAAAAAATCAAGAAAATTGTTTGTGCTTTTTTTTTAAATAAAGGTAAAACCCGTAATTTTTTTAAGTAAAATTGCTCTTTTAAACTATTTATTTCACGCATCTTTTATGCTACGTAATTTTTAATTGTTCTTATGCATGTTCGGGATTATTGTTTTTCATTTAATATATATTGCCTGGGATTTTCTTTAAAACTTCTTCTCATTTAGATTAAATGTGCATTTAATACAGAATTTTTATTTTCCTTTATACATTGAAATTTTAGATGAACTTAAGATTTTTTTTTTTGCACGCATTGTATGCCCCTTTCCCTTCCAAATATAAAACGATTAAATGCGATCAAATAATGTGATTTGTGAAACATTTAAAAAACTACCATATAAAGTTTATTATAATGTTGGGATGGGAAGAAGTACATTCGGTTTTTTACCATATACTTAAATTACTTCCTTTACATCTCAATATTTCCCGAGGAATAGCGATGTCTGGTTGAATTTGCTAGTAATAACATAATAAATTATAGTTTAAAGAAACTAAAAAACACGCTTTTAGAGTTAATCAAACTAAAAAGTAAAAAATAATTATTAACATAAGAATAAAATTACTGACGAAAAAATGAATGTCACTGTTCTAAAAGCGTGGGGTGCTTTGTATGACATTTTTATTAAAAATTATAATGATTGATATCGAGCACGCCACGGTTTTAGAACAATAACTTTCTCGTCAGTAATTTTATTAGCAATTATTTTTACTTTTAGTTTGATTAACTCTAAAAGCGTGTTTTTTAGTGTTTTTAAACTATAATATTTAAATGAGGTTCCGGTACGGAGGACTGGAACTATAGTACTTACAATAGTTTAATTGTGTGTAAAACAAAGGCTAAATGCGAATATGTTGAGCCAGCCAGGATTCGAACAGGGAATCTCCTGTAGTCAGGCGCGTTATCCGTTGTGCCACTGTCCCACGCAGGTTTGAATGTCTTAGGTACTTTCATTCTACATGGGTTAAATTGCTCTGCATAAGTTAAAATAAAATCACTAATCCTGGCGATCCTAATCATGATGAGATAATAAACTTATCAAAATATTTTATTGTCGTCGGTCCTTGATAAATCTATAACGTTTAAATTAAATCTGATCGCTTTAAGTACAGCAAAATCGAGCCCAAAGAGTCAGTTACAAACAAACATACAGGTGAAACTAATAAAAGCGTATTAAAAACGAAAAGTCTTTTTGTTCAATCCTTAGAAACTTATTTTCTTTTCTATGAAGACATTTTAAATGGGTATTAGATTGAGTTTTTCGTAAGTATTATGACTTATTACGTAAAGATAAATAATCAAATAATATAATTTGTGAAATATTTAAAAAAAAAAAACCTTCTAAATAAAGTTTATATTTCCCGAAGTTCAACGAATAGCCTTTGTCTACAATCCTCAGATACTCATTTTTTTTTTTTTTTCAGTAATGAAATTTTAAATGGGTATTATATTGAGTTATTCGTAGATATTATGACTCTTATTACGTAAAGATAAAGAATCAAATAATGTATTTTGTGAAATATTTTTAAAAACATCTAAATAAAGTTTATATTTCTCGAAGTGTAGGGATGGCTGGTTACATTTGCCAGCTTATAATATAAAAACGGAGAGCCTGTTTATTGTGGCCTTAATAGCATAAAGATATGAAACAATCACATGGGATCAAATAAAATTTAAAAACCTACTAAATCAAGTTTATTGTTACTTTTACTTGAAGCCCAGCTATTCTTGGCTACATCTGCTGGTTATAGAATAGAAATAAAAGCCAGGTACTTGTCAAAAAAATATTCTATAATGTATTCAAAAGCTTTATCTTAAAAACTTTTCTATATAATCTACATTTTAATGAAAAACAGATGTCTTCAGTATCAAATGAATCTTTTAAGCAACCGACGAATTTGAATGTACCCCTTAATTTCGAGTCATATTACCTCTGTTTCCTTAAATAATAAAAGCCGAAAGACAAGTGAATTCTTCCGAAAGCATTTGCCAGAATAATACTTGTTTGTATTTCAATGATTAAATTTTAAATGGATATTAGATTTAATTTTTAGTACTTATTGTAGCCCTAATAGCGTAAAGACATGAAATAATCGCACGCGATCAAATAATATTTGTGAAATATTTTTTTTTAATACTAAATCAAGTTTATTATTAGGTTTACCTGAATCCCAGCAATGCTTGACTACATTTGCTAGTTAGAATATAGAATAAAGAGTCTTTTTTGCAGAAGATACTTGTCAGAATTATAATATTCAAAAATTCTTTAATGCATTCAAAAAGCTTTTTATTTTTATCTACCTTTTAATGAAAAACTGACGTCTTCAGTATCAAATGAATCTTTTTAAACAAACGACGAATTTGAATGTATCCCTTTATTTCGGAGTCATTTTTTGTCTATTTCTTTAAATAACAAACGCCGAAAGGCAAGTGAATTCTTCCGAATGCATTTGTCCGAATAATGCCGGAAAGCATCGGAAAAAGAAGCGCATAATCCAAACAAAGAATAAAATATTAATATCCAACCGTTATGTTATCTACATCTAGCTTTTTTATTCAATCCTCAAATACTTGTTAGCATTTCAATGATTAAATTTTAAATGGATATTAGGTTTATTTTTTTTTTTGGAATTATTGTGGCCCTAATAGCGTAAAGAAAGAAAAAAAAAAATCACAAATAATATTTGCGATCAAATAATATTTGTGAAATATTTGTAAAAAAATAATAAATCAAGTTTACTATTACGTTTACCGAAACCCAGCAATACTTGGCTACATCTGCTAGTTAAAACATAGTAATAAAGAGCCATATACTTGTCAAAATTATAATATTCAAAAATTCTTTAATGTATTCAAAAAGCTTATCTACATTTTAATGAAAAACGGACGTCTTCAGTATCAAATGAATCTTTTAAACAACCGACGAATTTAAATGTATCCCTTAATTTGGGAGTCATCTTTCGTCTGTTTCTTTAAATAACAAGCGCCGAAAGGCAAGTGAATTCTTCCGAATGCATTCGCCCGAATAATGCCGGAGAGCATCGGAAAAAGAAGCGCATAATCCAAACAAAGAATAAAATGTTAATACCCGACCGTTATGTCTCGTCGAATGAGTAATATCCGAGGACATGGATAAAAGGAAAAGGAAGCAGAACTTACTTATGAATCGTTATGCTACACTTGAAGAGAAACCTCCCCAAGCGATCGAAATCCGGGAGTCAAGAATAACACGGGAAAAAAGGGGCGCGGAATAAAAAAGAGCATTGAGGCAAGTAACGTCTATGTATATTTATGGAAGGGCTAAGGCGTGTGTAGCGGAATATGTGATAGTCGGCTTGCTATGCGGCTGGGGTTTTTGCATTCAACCTCTATGAGGTTAAAAGGGGGAGAGGAGTAAAAAAGGCGCCCAGAGGCCTTTTCGCCGCCAATGTTGTCAGTCAGGGCTCTCGATTAGTTTGGCGCTAGGCGTTGAGAGCCCAAATCGAATTAAGTGGTTGGATCAATGGCCGCTCCAATGACTTGGAGGCATGTGGAGCTCCGCCGTGTTTGTCATTGAGCAGGAGGCTTCAACTGATTTCTGACACCTTCTCTGATGTCGTTACAGATTTAAATGGATTACGCCTCTTTAGTATACTGTCAAAACAGAGGGCTGGCTGTTGACACGGGAGACTCCCTAATGACCACAGTGCGCCTGCCTTCATTAAACTCTGTATCACTTAATCCTATTTGGGCCTCGCTTTTCTTCCCCCATAACTTATGTATGTTGCTATGGATACACAATCATGGCCTGTTGGAAAAGGCTCCGAATTAGGGCGGCTTTTGTTTGCGCCTTCACAGCTTCTTGACGCCCCGGGGAATAAAACGCGGCGCGCTTCTCTTGATAATTTTTTTCTTTTTCTTCTATGCCACTTATTTTCTTGTTTCCTTTCTTCTCGCATTTCAAAACAATGCCCATTACTACAGTAAGTTCCCGGCTCCCCGATAATCGAGTATCGGTTATGCGTCTCGTAAAACCAGGAGTAAGATTGGGGGTGGTAATTTTTTAATATGCGGAGGAATTGCGGTTGTGGAAAAATGTACTGGTGTTTTTCTTGGAGCAAGTAACGTTTCATTGCGCTTCATGGGTGAGATTTTTAATCTGAGGTTTGCGTTTATTCTGACTTGTGCGGAGCATTATGTTGGATGTCTTTCTGTTTCTTTTTTCTCTTATCTTAAAAATATGTGTTTTTCTGTCGGGTAACATAGCCAATATTTATTTAAATATATTGAAGGAATTCAATTTTCTTTTTTTATTCGGGGACGGGGGGGGGGATTTATTGTTTCTGCTTTTGTAATCTGCTAAGAATTGTCGTTACTTTAAAAGGCTGTAGAAGTTTTCTGATATTATAGACAAAGAGAGTTTTCTTGTGCATAAGTAAGATTCCATTTAATGTACTGCTCTCCATAAGTTAAGGTGGCAGCTGTTTTTTGTCTAATTTGTAAAGAAATAAATATAAAAGCCGAAAGATTGGAAGATTTGTACTTTAAATTGTTATTTATTGAATTTACATAATTCTGACATCATGCATGGTTTAAAAATAATTAATTACATTTTGTATAAGAAAACATTTTGTGAGAACAAAGTAAGTGACATAGTTTTGTAAAAAAATTTAATAAATGGGTTTTAATAAAGAATGGGTCCATTCCTGACTGTAATTGACGGCATTGACTTTCCATATTTCCAATTAAGTTGTCGGACGTCGAAACGGGAAGCAAAACGATACATGGAAAAGCACTTGTTCAAGCTCATTTAACGATCTTGAAGCAGTTACCTGTTTTTCAGGTAGTCTCAAAGAAACTCTATGAGATTAAGCTCCGGAGATAGAGCTAGGCAGTCCATTAGCTCCAAGCCTTGATTCTCAAGATATTAATTCTCACACCTAGCTCGGTGAGATAGAGAATTATCTCCTTATATTATCTGACATGTGAATCAAGGATCTCTTTCATTATCTCATAGCAGTTGCAATTCCTTCATGGAACTCATACAAGTTAGTGTGACCTCCAGAAATATTCCAGACTAAAATATGATTATCCTTCAAATATAACTTTGTTCTTCAATAATGTTAGATTGGTATTATTTGACGCTATGCTTTCTCAGATCATTGCATGATCTAAATCCTTCTCCAGAATAAATCTGGACTCGCATGGATATAATACAGAAGCCCATTGCTGTTTGGTCCAGATAACTTACTTTCTTGCTGAACGTAAACGGACACTTCAATACCGTCGGTAACGAGGGACACATAAGGGGTCGATTTACCCAGAATTCTTAATTGTAATGGCGTGCCTGACAGTTCTTAATTGTTTTGGCGTTTGATGTGTACCTTAGTAGCAAATATTATCGTTCTCGTTGTGGAAAAATGATCCAAAATCAGCTGAGGCACAGTAGTTTTTCTCGTCCTTCGAACCAAAAAGAGCTAGAAAATTATCTTCAGAAGGGGTTTAATACTTGCTCGACCAAATATTACAACAATAATAATAATAATTAAGGATATAATCATTAAAATATTGGGTATTAATTTTGGTAATAATCATTGCATTCTTAGGTATTATTCTTAGTAATAATAATCATTACATTCTAGGGTATTATTCTTGGTAATAATCATTACATTCTTGTAGCAGTTCTTCTTGAAACTGAATTTTCGTTTCGAAACTGATCCTACAGTCTTTGGAACCCAATGCAATACATATTAAGATGTTTAGCAGCATCAACTGGTAATAATCCAATCTTTTACAGTTCGATGGCAGGCCATCTTAACGAATCTGGTAAATGGCTTCTCCTAGATATTTCCAGCATTATCTTCTTAAGAATAATAGAAGATCCACAACCATTATTAAAACATCAACAACCAATATCTTTCACGAATTTAAAAAATGAACTCTACATAAGTTTCTTATTCTTTAAAAAAAAAAAAATAGTAGTTGGTGTAATTCTTTCGTAAGATTTTATGAAGTTATTTATGGTCAATCCTATAAACCCCTTTTCTACCTTTATTGTCATTATTTTAATGGTGAGAGTTAAAAATAGATTGTACCTTAAATTTTTAAAGTCAGTGCAGATTATATTGAGTTTAGTTTCTGAACTATTAAAAAATTTAAATTAAATTTATTTGCTTTGATTTGGGATGAAATTAAAATCATAATAACGAAAAGTTATTCTACTTCTAACATTTTAGTTTATGTTTATTTTTTTTTTTTTTTTTTTTTTTGGGAAATGCGTCTTTACCTTGTTATGTAGTGATTATTGCAATTAAAATTGCATACAGTTTTTCTCCCCAAAATCTTCTAGGAAATTTATTTTGACAAATGATGTTTTAGTCATTGATGAGATATTTTTCTTAATACCGCATATAATTCTTGATGATGCTTGTATGTCAATGATAATAAAATTAAACAAATATACATAACCTAAAATATTACAAGTGTGGTCTGAAAATCTTTTTTTTTTTTTTTTTTTTTTTTTTTTTTTTTCATATATCTCACCTATTTCGCTTTCCATTTCATCGTTCATAAAAGGTGTTTTTGGCTGTAAGTCATTTTCCAGAATTCTTATATTCATGTAAGTAGTTAACTGTTTTACAGTTAATTATAATAATATATTTTAATTTTTATGACTATGATTTTAAGGTTTAAATGCGTTTTTATTGCATTACTAAGCAACAATGTTTTAAAAGACAAATTAATAAAAATATTTATTACGTGTCGCAAAACCGTAACTCTTTTTAAAACTTAATTGATTGCTGATAATAAGAATTAAGAATCGTAGGATATCGTTTCATTTTGATTATTTTTTACATAATAAAGAAGCATTATCCGTTGCCATAAATTTGCAGGAAACATGCAACTTATTCATAACACATTCCTGATATTGTGTCATCCTTGACCATAACTGGCTGATGATCACTGCTTATTATTACGTCATCACAGTATTTTAACATCTAGCATTAAATAATACAGTAATTACAGTAATTGACATCCTAAAGATAAGATTCGATTCGTCCCTTTAAAATAACATTTCACATTAGTTTTTAAAATATGAGAAATAATCGGATTTTAACAAAAGTTGTTTAATTGCTTTAAACAATCTTACTCAATCTGAAGAGAGATTTAGAAAAATACTTAGATATCAGAATTAAAGACATTGACATCCTAGTTTAGTTTGGGAATCAAATGTAATTTTTTAAAGTACTTAAACACCATAGAATCATTTCATCTCATGCGATTTAAAATGAAAAATAATTAATGCGATTTTCTAATTAAATCCATTATTTCTTAATCGGCTTTAACAGAAGTTATTAAATGGCTTTAAACAATCTTACTCAATCTGAACAGAGATTTAGCAAAAAAATACTTAGATATCAGAATTAAAGACATTGACATCCTAGTTTAGTTTGGGAATCAAATGTAATTTTTAAAGTACTTAAACACCATAGAATCATTTCATCTCATGCGATTTAAAAGGAAAAATAATTAATGCGATTTTCTAATTAAATCCATTATTTCTAAATCGGCTTTAACAGAAGTTATTAAATGGCTTTAAACAATCTTACTCAATCTGAACAGAGATTTAGAAAATACTTAGATATCAGAATTAAAGACATTGACATCCTAGTTTAGTTTGGGAATCAAATGTAATTCTTTAAAGTACTTAAACACCATAGAATCATTTCATCTCATGCGATTTAAAAGGAAAAATAATTAATGCGATTTTCTAATTAAATCCATTATTTCTAAATCGGCTTTAACAGAAGTTATTAAATGGCTTTAAATAATATTACTCAATCTGAACAGAGATCTAGAAAAATACTTAGATGTCGAAATTAAAGATATTGACAGCCTAATTTAATTTGGAATCAAATGTAATTTTTAATGTACTTAAGCATCATAGAATCCTTAGATCTCATGCGATTTAAAATTAAAAATAATTAGTGCTATTTTCTAATTAAATTAATTATTTATTCAAGATAATTAATTTATTATTCGCTATAAAATAAATGCTGCAAATCATAGTTTATCGTCACCCATTTCATATATTCGATTTTCCATGCCTTTTAAATCTACGATAATCATATAAAGCCAAAAGCTGTATTGTTTATTATATATTTATATTCTTATATATTTATTAGATGAAAGTGTCACAATTTGGCTTTTTGCTTCTCTTAAAAATTGAAGTCATCTCTATCATACGATATAAGTTTAAATATTGAAAAATATTGAATTGCATTTCAAACATAAGTCATTGCTATAAATAATTCAGTCATATTGTAATATTTTTTTAACATTTTTAGTACGCGTGATAGACTTGATGTGCAATTAAATGAAACGTTTCATATTTTTTGTAAAGTTTTCGTTTATTATTTTTAAGAACAATGTAAAAAGTTTCAAAATAAGGAAGTTCATTGTTATAATTTTAATTTAATTTATGTTTATTTTAATTTTTTGTGAAGTCGTAATAATTGTCATTATTATAAAAAAAGACTTCGCTTATTTCAATCCTGTAAAAGTATAATTCAAACAAACGTTTTTAATAGAGTAAGTTTTAGTATATAAGAAATATTTATAATTTCAAGTCTTTTGATTGTTCGATTTGTAACTGGCTGATAATGTAGTACTAATCATTTTCAAAAGTTAAAATATTCTATGCCATCTGTGACAGTAAGCGTAAAGCTTCTGACAATAACAGTAGGGTTGTCTGGTAGGAGTTTTCGGGTTTCTTCCCATATGATACATAAATGTAGGTAACTTTTCCTGAAAGTTCTTCCGGAAAGTAGTTCATTCCCATAACCCCCCCCTCCCATCAGTGGCATACATTGGTGAAACACAAAGCCAAAAAAAAAAAAAAGTATTATTGATAATATCAATTACTTGTTGCCTTTACTAATATTTTCCAGCTTATGGAAAAGCTTTTTATCCTAATACATTTCAGAGAATAAACACCAAATGCAGTTATTTTCGATAATACAAGACATCTGTTTACTTCTATTAACTATGACTGACTAGTTAAATAATATTGCTATTTTCCATAAACGTACTAGTTAAAAACGTATTGAAGGATTAGTTAATAATATTGTTATTTTTCATAAACGTACAAAAAAAAAAAAATCTATGAATTAAAGAGATATTTTTTATGAGATCTTTTTTAAGCTATCTATATATTTATTTTTTAATTTCAATGAAATTTTCCATAAATATCGAAGAATCAACGTAGAAGTTTACATGGTGCTTTTTCTCAAGATATAAAGGCAGAGTGTTTCAGTTGGAAAGTGTTAATGTAAAGTTTAAGTAACGCTACACTAAACTGTGCATTAGCTTTTTACAACGATAACTTTTGATTGTAGAATTCATTGTTTGCCTAAAGCTATACACTTAACAACAACAAAATAAAGCTAAAAAGAATTAATAAATAAAAAAAAAATGTGACAGCGTGAGAATAAAGAAACGAGTTTGTTATCTTGGTCTGCATAACAGATTTTTCTATCACATTAAATTAAAAAGAAAAAAATTATAACGACAATAAATTTTTCCTGCACGATAACATAATGGAAAACTTTGTTTAACTGTAAAGCATTGTTCTTATCCTCATGTCAACCCAAAATGCCCTTATCCTCATGTAAATAGCAAAATTATTTCAGTTTATCAATTATATTTTAAAGAACAAAATTTCAAAACAATCCCAATGAATAACATATATTCTATGGTGTGTATATATATATATTTAGTTTTTATGGTGTATATATTTTTTAGATATATTTTTAATTGGATATATTTCTAACTAAATATATATATTTTTTTAAAACGGAAGTTTTTAATTTAAAAAATAAATATCTTAGAAAGAAATATTAGAAAGTAATATTATAAAAAATATTAGAAAGTAACATTATAAAGAAATATTAGAAAATATTTTTTTTTTCCTGTGTAGGAATTCATTGTTTACCTAAAAATACACTTTTCTATATTATTTTCCCCCTTTCCCTCCCTCAAAAATTATTTAAATCAAGTCATAATTCTACTGCCACAAGAAAGTTGTTTTTGCACTGTGTTTTGATAGAATAATTAATATTTTTTTTTCTATGTTTAAACGATTTTTAAAATTCTATGAAAGATATTACACGGTGTTGATTTTAGTGATAATTTCGTTTAACTCTTAAAATTTTAGCAATTTTCTCTAAATGCATCTAAGTTTCCTCTCATTTCAGTAAAATGAAAAATTCATCTACAAATTTATTTATTTCTTGATAACAATACATGTTGATGCAATCACGAGTTTTAAATCTAATATTCATTTTATTCTCTTCTTTTTTATAGAAATTAGGAAGATATATTTCAATATTTTTATACATTTGTAGTAACTGAAATTCCCACAAAAATTCCTAGAATTCCTCTTTTCTACATTTAAACAAAAATTTTGAACTATAATATAAATGTAACTGTATTTCTGGAGATATTATTTTTTTAATATTTATAATATTGGAAAGTAGAGATAAACATGATAATTATCATTACTTTCTGAATCATAATTATTTAAGATTTATTATTTTTCTTCGAATAGAAACATTATTTTTATGTAAAGAAGCATTTCCACTTCTGTTTTGAATTTAGATCATGTATTATTATCATAAGAAGCCACAGAAAATGTTTTTAAGATGGCTTGTAAATTAATATAAATAAATTACGCATTGAATTAACACATATAAATTTACAACCCTTAAAATTTTCATATCTATACATTTATACATCTCTGGTAAAAATAATTAACTCGTAGTAGCTTCAGTTTATATTTAATTTAAAACTATGTTGACCTCTAATAACTAATCTATTATCATTAGAGAGAATTACTAAAGAAGTAGAAAGTCAGGCTTGCTTAGAGGCTTTTAAAACAAAAAAATAAAATGATTTTAATTGTGATTTTCGTTCATCATTCACTTGTTAAACATTTAATGGTGCAAATTTTCACAATATTTTTAGGTATGAAATTTTTAAGTGTTGTAAACTTTATATGTGTTAATTCAATGTGTAATTTATATATACGTATATATATTCACACACTGAATTTTAAACAAAATAATCAATAAAATTTTAAGGGAAAACCTTAATAAATGTAGTATTGCTGAATCAATTGTTTCATCGTCCTATTTAAAATATGTCAAACAATATATTTAAAAAAAGATAATTTTTATAGTAAACAAATCTTTATCTTTAATGCATTACATATATATATATATTCCTTTCTAATAAACAAGTAAGATATGCATTTTAAGATGGAAAGAAATCATAGGCGATAAATTAATTCCTATCGAAAAATAAATCGTACAGATTTTTAAAAACATTATTCAAACTAATTTTTGTATATTCAAAATATAAAATAAACTACTTTTCAAAATTCATTTTAATAATTTGGTTTCAAACAGATACAGTTACAAAATGAAATAAATTCCTATAACCAAATTAAATAATATTATATAAGCCAGGAAAGGAAAACAAAAAGAAATCTTTCTTTAAGATACATGTCTTTTTTTAGGTTATATATTTGCATTTCGAATAAACAAAAAGTAACATACATTAAAATTAGAAATCATAGGTGCCAAATTAATTCGTACTGAATTCGTACAAAATACAGATAAATCGTACAGCATTTTTTTAAACAACGTAAAATGCCTTCCCCCCCCACTAAAAAATGAATGAGTACGAACAGATTATATGTATTCACAGTATTCTAATTAAATTGGTTACAACAGAGTGCAAAAGAAACTATGAATGTTTACTTCCTTTTTAACCAAAGAAATTTTCAAGTGGATTTTTGCTTCCATACAGATGCTGCTACAAATTGAAATAAATTCCTATAATCAAATTAAATGATATTTATTATATAAGCCAGAAAAAAATCTTTTTTATTTAAGATACCTGCCTTTTAGGTTATACCTTTGAATTTCGAATAAATAAAAGGTAACATACATTAAAATTAAAAGAAATCGTTGGTGCCAAATTAATGCCTACAAGAAATAAATCGTACACAGTTTTTAAATAACATGAAATTCCCCCCCCCCCCAAAAAAAAAAAAGAAATTATAACAAATTCTATGTATCACAGTATAAAATAAACTGTATCAGCTGTCAATGTGTATATCTGTAACTGTATCTGTCAATGTTAATGCCCTTTTTACCAACAAATTATTAAAAATTGATTTTGCTTTTCAAACAGATACTACTACCAAATGAAATAAATTCCTATAATAAGATTAAGTGATATTATATAAGCCATAATAAATTCTTTTTTTTATTCAAGGTACCTGTCTTTTTAGGTTATACATTTGTATTTCGAATAAACAAAAAGTAATATACATTTAAAATTCGAATGAAATCATAGGTGCCAAATCAATTCCTACCGGAAATACAGATAAATCGTGCAGAAATTTTTTTTTAAATAACGTAAAACCCCTTCCTTCACACAAGAAAATTGACTGTCCAAACAGATTATACGTATTCATAGTATTCTAATTAAATTGGTTACAACAGAGTACAAAAAGAAACCGCCAATGTTTACTCCTTTTTTTTTTTTTTTTTAACAAAGAAATTCTTCAAGTTGATTTTGCTTCCATACAGATGCATACAAAAGCGAAATAATTCTTATAATCAAATTAAATATTATGTAAACCAGAAAAAAAAAAAAATCTTTCTTTAAGATACCTGTCTTTTAGGTAGTGCATTTGCAAACAAAAAGTAACGTACATTTAAATCAGAAAGAAGCCATAGGCGACAAACTAATTCCTTCAAGAAATACAGATAAATCTTGCAGCATTTTTAAATAACATAAAACTTACCTCCCCCCCTCCAAAAAACTGACTGTACAAACATATTATATGTATTCATAGTATTCTAATTAAATTGGTTACAAAAGAAACCGCCAATGTTGACTCCTTTACTTCAAAGAAATTCTTCAAGTTGATTTTGTTTCCATACAGATGCTGCTACAAAGCGAAATAAATTCCTACAATCAAATCAAATAATAACGCATGAGCCAGAAGGAGGAAAAAGCCGCCTCTACAATGTATGGAAATTGGAAGGAACACACGAACGTCCATCATTCCTTCAAAGCAAACACCATCCCTGGATTGAGTTTATTTGTTTCAACAGTTCGTTCCGCCCGCGGTTAATTCTCCTCTTAATTGTCCCAAATCAGGTGCTACACGATTAAGAGGCGAGGCGGCACTACTAAAAGCTTTAGCGTTTGCCAATCCATAAAGGAGTTATCGAATCCGGTTTCAGTGGTTGGCTGTGTAACCAATCCCTCCCAATCATTTCGGAAAGAAAAGATGCATCATGCCGGGAGCAAACAGTCGGTCTCTCTGGAATCGGGGGAGTGACAGGATGTTGACAGAGGGTGCCGTCGTATGCTCAATTACCATCGATCACAGCTCCCCTCCCCGGTACAGTAACACTTTCGCTCGGCTCTCAGTTCGTCAAAAGACAGTTCACTGGTCACATGAGAGTTTCATCAAGACCTAATTGCCAGTATCTATTCAAACTCCTATTTTCAGCGAGCATCGATTTCTGATTTTTAAATACTTTTTTTCTTCATTGGATTCTCTGTTGTGATTGAGTACATAGGCTTTAACAAAAAAGTGCAACTTTTACCTGATGTTTATAAATCATCCATTGTTGTCATAAATTAATTAAGATTCTGTGGATTTCATCATGCAAAAACTGCAGGATGCATTGCAAAATTGCATCCCCTCTTCGGTACAGTAACACTTTCGCTCGCCTCTCAGTTCGTCAAAGACAGTTCACTGGTCACCTTGACAGTTCACTCAAAGACAGTTCACTGGTCAGTTTCATCAAGACCCACTGCTATCTATTCAAACTCCTATTCTCAGCGAGCATCGATTTCTGGATTTTTAAATATTTTTTTCTTCATTGGGATTCTTTGTTGTTATTGGGTACATAGGTCTTAACAGTGCAACTTTTTATCTGATGTTTATAAAACATCCACTGTTGCCATAAAATAATTAAGATTCTATGGATCTCGTCGTGTAATATTGCAGGGGTTCTTAAAGTTTTCATTCCATGAAACTCTTCTCTGAGTGATATTTTTAAATCAGCTAAATGGAATTAATTCAGTTATAGTAAAAATAGTTAACACTCAATATGATACAGTACTAATACTCGTGAGTATTTTCCTTTCCATACAAGTGAGTCTTCCTACTCATTTTCATTTCCATAAGTGAATTTTCTAAACATTTCCCTTTTAATACACTGGAGTTTTCCAAAAATATTTCTATTTCCATACACGTGACTTTTTCCAAACATATACATTTCCATACATGTCAGTTTTCCAAAACATTTCATTTCCATACATGTCAATTTTCCATAACATTTTCCTTTCCACACACAGGAGTTTTCCAAAACATTTCCATTTCCATACACGTGAGTTTTCAAATAATTTCCATTTTCATACGCGTCAGTTTTCCAAAACACATTTCCATACACGTCAGTTTTGCAAAACATTTCTATTAAATAACAATAAAATTGTAAAGTTTGAATAATTCTATACATTACAGAGGAATATTCAAATTTTACTATTAAAGATTTGACAGAGCGAATTCTGATATTTGCTTGGCTTAAATACAATTTATATCTATGAAACAATGTTATTTCCGTTTTAAATCCAGATACAACTAAAACTAATTTAATGTATTGCAGGCATCCGCATCAGAAAAGCTAGATTTGGTTTGGTTGGGTTTATCGCTTACGGTCCTTTTTTGCACACTTCCGGGCTAACTAAACCGAGACCTATAGTTTTAACTGTATTCTGAACCACTAACAAACATCCATGTCACAGACAGAATTCGAACCTGAAGTTCTAGATTTGGTTAGAAGCTGGTGAAAATAAAGATCAATTTCAATCAAGACCGGTCCAAACTCCTGGACTTCCGGTTAAGAACACGTAATTTATTGAAGAGTGATCAATTAATTGTATTTGAGGTCGTACTTACATATTCTTTATGAGACGGGTTTTTAATCATTCGAGCCATGATGCTATTTCGGCCCTTTGAAATCAATTAGTCATCTCAAAAAAATAGTCACAATCTTTTCAAGAATAATTTATCGTGATATATTTTTAACCTGAAAAGGAGTTGTCGCCAAATTAATCAAAGGTATAAATGGCATTCTTATTAAGTTAGGATAAAGTTTTAAAGATGAAGTTAAAGAAAAGATAAAGTTTTGATACTGCAACATGAAACAATATTAATAATATTTAGTAAAGAAAAGAAAATTTGACAAACTAAATCCGGAGATTTTGATAGAAATAAAAAGTTTGTTGATGATAAATCTGTTTTATGTGTGTCACTAAACGTTTTGAGATATTTATGCCAACAAAATCGATTAAGCTTCCAAATATGATTGAAAAACAATATTTTGTATTTCAATAAGTTAGCAACTGTCATTTACCTAAAATTGCTTTGCGATCACTATATTCATTATGCTAACCATCATTACCCATAAAAAACATAATCAAAAGAAGAAAGAATTTTACTGCGAGATCATTTTCAGAATAAAACTCTTATTTCATAAAAATGGTATAAAGTTAATGATAAATTCAGTAACCAATGTGCAGCTAAAAATAAAATAATAATAATAATAATATGAAAATGAAAAAGAATAAAGTTGTAACATGCTCATAAAATTTGTACTTTATTTATTCATAAAGATTTATTCTAAAATGTTCTTTGTCCAAAAATTACCTCTTTCATAAGAGAGCTTTCACAAATGTCAAAACTGTAACTGAAAAAGTTATATCATACGATGGGAAAGTGCATATAATAATAAATATGCATCGTTAGTTTCGATGTTTTCTATATTTGATAGTTCCGATTTTCTTTATATTTGATTTTTAAAGTGCATACACCATGAATTTTAATAAAAATTTGATTAAACTTACCTCTAAAGTTTTTAAAAAACAAATCCTCAATGGACAGAAAAGATTGCAATTTATATCTAGCGAAACGTTCAGATTTGGCATGTGTCGAAAACTCTAGACAGAGAAATAATAAGTCCCTTTCATGATTATCACGAACAACGTGACGTACTTGTCGGTATCTCTTTTTCAGCAGTCTTGTTCTTGGTTTTATTTGTTCACGAGATACTGGAAGTCACGTGAATGAATGACGAATGAAGTGGCGAAAGAGAAGGTGCGTGCGAGAAAATTGACCTGATTTCAAGAATGAAGGAAAAAAAAAAAAATTCTCGAATTATTACATTCCTCACTCTAGATTAGCATTTTCTTCGTCTGAATGTAGCTTTCAAAATTCTTACTACAAAGAAGTAATTGTAAAATATCATACCCTTCCCCCCAAAAAAAAAAAAAAATACATTAAATGTTGGACCTTATTTTTATTTCAATATAACACTTCAATATGTTAATTCAAAAATTTTGTTTGAAATTCGGGGTTGGGGGAGAATTTATATTTAATAAGAAATTTCTATTTGGCTTAGTAGCTTCTGCCTTATCAGAGTATATATGTGTATATATATGTGTGTGTGTGTGTGTGTGTTTGTGTGCTTTACAGTTCATAGTCATTTCTATGTAACGTCTATTGTTGGTTAAAGTGTATATGCTATCACATATAAAAATCGTTGCCTTGAAAGATTTGGTACAGGAAACTACCCTACATGGGGAACATAATGCAGGAACTCATAAGAGAAAAATAGAAGAATACCTTAACGATTGCCATTTTAAGCGGTAAAATTGACTGACTGCTTGGATTTTGAGTATCAAAATTCAATTTTCTGACGAAGTCTTAGAAGGAGTTCAAATCGAACTAATTTATAAAATAATTCACTTATATTATAATTATCAAAAGTTATAAAAAACCATATAAATATTCTTTATATGTTTTGAAATAGCAGCAGAACCAATATTACTTTTTAGAAAGTTTTCTGATTTCATACAATTAAGTTAAAAAGTCGCTTAAAATTTGAGGCTTAAAATTCAAAGAAAACTTCAGATATATTTTTTTTTTGTTTTAATTTCTTGTTTCTCCCTTGAAAATGTTTATCCGGGGACTTCGCTCGTCAAAACCAGGGTAACGTGGTAACATCCATTGGTAACGTACAGTGGTAAGGTGCAGTCCTAATCTTACTCCAGTGGTAAGGTGCAATCTTAGTCCAATCCTAATCCTAGTCCAAAGGCAATGTGCAGTCCTATTCCAATTCTAATCTTAGTCCAATGGTAACGTGCGGTCCTAGTCAGTCCAAATTTTAGTCCAATGGTAACATGTAGTCCTAGTCCAATGGCAGCGTGCAGTGGTAATGTGCAATCTTAGTCCAATCTTTTAATGTATATATATAGTCAAATGGTAACGTGCAGTCCTACTCCAATCCTAATCATAGCCCAATGGTCACTTGGAGTCTTTTACAATTCTAATCCTAAACCAATGGTAAAGCGCTGTCAAAATACCAGAAGGCACAGGTTCGAATCCACTGGAGAATCGATTTTCAGAGACGAGAAGATCGATGGAAATTATGAAAGCTGGTGTAATCGTTTTGTATCAACAGTCGTGCTCCTGGTTGGAGTTTTCTGTATTTTCACTTTCCCGACACGGAAATATGAGTCAATTATCCATGAAAGCTCTCGTGACAGTCAATATTCAGTCAGTCTTTTCACGAGGAAGTCAGTCTTTTGAGATATTCATGGCAAACACACTGGAACAATAAGCCGAGCAATGAATGAAAAGAGAGAGAGAATCACAACCTAATAATATTTTTCAAAATTAAACACTAATATTTTTTTAAAAAATGCGAATCCTGAATACAAAAGACGAATGTTTCTATTGTTTTGAATTGTGTAAATTACCTCTTTTCATCATCATTATCAGTGGCGCAAGAGCCCCATGGTGGGCCAAGGCCGCCTGCCTACTGCAGTTTAAATTATCTCTCTTGCTCTAGGATATTTTGAAACAGATTTTCTGAGCACTGTACATGTAGATGAAGTTTTAAATAACTAAATAAAACATGAATCAAATATTAGTCTTTTTATCACATAAAAAGAAATACGTTTAACAAATAGACGGTATTTTATTTCAAAATAAAAGAAACTGAACTATTGCTCTAATAAAACAAGCCAGTGGCAAACAAGCAGTGGTAATGTGCAGCCTTAGTCCAATCTCAATCCTAGTCAAATTGTAACGTCCAGTCAAATCTTTAATTGTTTTTATTTCCGTCTACGAGAACGCTAAGTTGAGAAAAACAATTTAGGCTTTCTAATTTCAGTTGAATACAATCAGTGTCATATTGTGTAGAAAATTTCCACAACGCTTAAAATTTAACATATTATAACAAAATTTTACGGTATTATTAATTTTTCTTACATTTAAAAAGACAATAGAGAGTTTATGCTTTCCTGAACCGACACAATAACGTTATTCGCCACAGGTTGCATTTATAATAGCCATAATAATAATTTAATTTTATTGCATATTCTTCACCAAGACAATTTTAGATAACATCTCACTTTTTTTAACTGTACTTTCTGTGTCAAATCTCAAAAAAGAATTTTAAAAGAATTTCTTTACTTAAATATTTTATTTATCATATTTTATATCAAAATTAATTGTATTTGAATATGAGATCAAGCAAATTATAAGTCCTGTAAGTACAACTGTAAGTCCAAAATATTTCCTGAAATGCAGGCAAAGATTATGGCATTAGAACTGTAAAACTTTTTATTGAAAATACTGTACAAGTGTAATTTTAAATAAGAACATGATCAATGATGCTGAAGAAAAATAGGTATGAGAACAATAAAAAAGTTGCCTCTACAAAAAAACCCATTATACCTATAGAATTTACTTACATAATTAAAGAAATAAATAAGAATTAAATCTAAATCATTGTAATATATAAAAAACTATCAACCACACGATATTTTATAATTTTTTTTTTTTTTTTTTTACTATTAATTAGAAGCAGTATTATTATGTTTCCAAATCGCTGGTAAAAGTAGCTTTTTATTAGCATTTCATCTTATTAGTTTAATTTTTATGCCATAATCTTGTGCAAGCAAATTCTTTGTCTGCATTTCAGGATATATTTTGGACTTATAACTTATAGTCATTCTTATAAGACTTATATTTTTGCTTGATCTCAAATTCAAATACAATTAATTTCGTTATAAAATATGATAAATAAAACATTTAAGACAAGAAATTCTTTTAAGTTCTTTTCAGACTTCACAAAGAAAATGCAGTTATTGTTTTAAACATATAAGTCCTATAAGTATAACTATACGCTATAAGTCCGAAATATATCCTGAAATGCAGTCAAAGAATTTGCTTGCACTTATGGCATTAAAACTGCTAAACTTCTATTGAAAATATTGTACAATGATCAAATGACGCTATTTCTTCTTGACGCTGCTTCCTCTTAATATATATATATATATATATATATATATATAACTAAAAATATATATACATATATAATTAAAGAAATAAATAAGAATTAAAACTAAATCATAGTAATAGATATAAAAAACTGTCAACTACGATACATTTGATAAATCATATTTTTTCTGCTAATTAAAAGCAGAATTATTAGGTTTTCCAAATCGATAGTAAAAATAAACTTTTTATTAACGTTTCGTTTTATTAGCTCATTATTATTAGCATATCATACTCTGTCATACTTTCCTTTTTAAAAGATTTTTATGTTTATTTTCCATCGTCTTAAAATTCTCTCTTCATGATTAAATTCCATATTTCTGAATAAAATTATCAAACAATTACTCATTGATACAAATGAGCAATTTTTTAAATTATATGCTCATTTCTGGTTTACAAAAAAGAGCTCTAATTGACAATTGAATTACAAAGTAATTCACAAATGACTTAATAATTTATGCTTATTAAAATTTCAAAGTAAAGAAATAATTTTGTTCGGCAAATAAATTTTATAGAAATAAATTATAGTCAGAAACAATGTAACTTAAGTAATATAAAAATATGATTGAGTATAATTTATTTAATATAATTTATTTTATAATTTATTTAATTTTTTAAAATTTAAGAGTGCGAGAAATTTATTAAATGACATTTGAAAATAGTATATGTTGAAATCATTTCAACTCACTTTTTAACGAAAGAGATATATCCCTAATTGACATAATCTTTTCATAAAAGGATATTAAAAAAAGACTGCGAGAAACACAAACGTTTTGAATCTTTTATTAAAAATATGTGTCTATCAATTATTTCATAATGATAAGCACTAGTTTAGATAATAAACTCAAAATTAATGTTTTATTGAGAAAATTTGACACAGACGATTTATCTTTTACAACGAAAAATATTCCAAGAATCTCATTCTTCATTATTTTTCTGGTATATGACATTTAGTCAGTTTCATCTACATTTCGTTCACGTTATACAAGACAAATCGTTCGAATTATACAAGATAAATTGTTCGTATTATACAAGATAAATTGTTCTTATCATACAAGATAATATTTGTCTGAAACTGTACAGATATTTTGTTTCTGTGTTTCTTTTCTCACTACTTGCACGTTACATAATCTTTGGTTTCGAAGGAATAAAATTTATTTATTTAAACTCTAGATTTTATCTGTAAGTTAATTTTACACATATTCGTGTGAAGCAAAAGTTATCTACTAACTTTTAAAAATCAATTGTGTATACACTAGATTTCGTTGTCTTATTTACATAGAATCATCTCAGGTTATTCAGATATCACCAGCGAAGTAGTAGTTTATCATCATATTTGTCAAATGTATCGAATACAGAGTCTAGTATGATCTTCTGAGTATAAGCACCATTTCGAACATCAACCTCTAATTTTTTTTTCTTATAATCATCAATATTATGACTAAAGGTAATTAATCTATCGAGGTGACCAACCTATTCATATAGTGATGTTGAATAAAATTTGTAGACTCCCAACATGATTCATGGAATGCATTATTTGCTTCAACCGCTTGGACTTCCCGTTTGCCAAGACCTGTCAGATAGATCCACAGCTTCTTGAGTCCTGCCGCAAGTCTCCTTGACCAAAGGCTGGTCATCGGAAGGTATGCTCAATTGCGTTTCGGTCTCAGATACTAAAGAAAACGTCCGTCTGCATTGTGGACATCCTGCTGGACATGGCTGAAGCAATAGGTGAGATGTTTGAGCAAGGGAGTAGGGTACATAGAGCGAAGATTCAGATAGCCTGGGTACAGATCCAAATAGTGTGTTATTCTCACTCGGTCGAGAAGGGGTTGTTGTGTGAGCAGCTGGTGGAGCAAGTGGTGTGAAAGCAGACTTGATTGAGCCAAGTGTGAGGCGTGGCATTGGCCTTGGTGCAAAAGGTACGTCCTGAGAATAGCCATACGTTATTGGTGGATGGGGTAGAAACATTGCATCGTTTGCACTTAAAAGTGTTCAATAGCTTTGACTAAATCCCCATTCGTTCCCTGTAGAACTAATTCCAGAACAGCTTTTTTCTGATTCGAAATATGCGGTGCAAGATCTCCAATGGAGACAGGCGACCTGGCCTGAAATCCGCTGGAAGAGCCCCAGGACTAGGATTATCTGAAGAGGAAGGTCGTCCATTCGACCTTGACTTGCATTTGGATGATTCAGTAGAAAGAACATCTGACTTGTCATTTGATTTTTCTACAAAAAAGAAAGAAGAATTTACTTTTAAAAATACAAAAAATCCATAGTATTATCAAACTAAATTAAGTATAATATTACACTAAACTATTAATACATTTTTTATGTGTTGAACTGGAGTAATATTCATTAAGACAATTATCAGTAACGAAGGGCGGTGGAATACAGGCGGCAAAAGTAAGGAAAGTCAGAGGATAGAGGTGAGGATAGAACGGAGGAAGGCAGAGAACTGAAATGAGGAAAGGATAGAATATGAAGGAGTTTCACCTTGACAGTCAGACTATTTGATGAGGATAAGGCTAAGTAAAAATAACTCCAAACCATATTGTATTTTCTTAACATTGGTGGGCCTTGTATTGGCCACCGTTCTGGGATGAGGAGAAGGCATTGCCTTCTGAAAGAACTTGTTAGGAATAACTACCACGAAATGTTGGTAAATCTCGGTTAGAAAACCAAAAATTGAGTCAAATGAAATTGGTGATTCTGGCGTGGATAAACACCATAAATGCGTAGGCCGGAAAGTTCTTCAATCGGTTTCATGTAGAGGGGGAAAAGGCTCGACGCCTCCACGTGCCATTCCTAGGGATTCATTCTAAATTTTGATGATACGAGGGTTGCAGCATAAGAAGCCCACCTCCTGTCGCAGCCTGTGCAACCCTTGGGTAACATTGAATATGTTGCAATTCTGCCGTATTATGGATGAATGACCTTAGATTTGGAAACAGTAACAATATTTCACTCACTTTCAAGTTTTTCAAAGTTTCGTCTATTATGATATTAAGCAATTACAATAAGTTCTTGTCAATTCAAGAACATATATTAATTATGAACTCAAATGTGAATGAAATTCATCTTGTGGATTCAAATCACTTGATGCTTCATATAATTTCACCAATTTACTTTTACTGATTTTGTTTTTGAACAACGTAAATGTACAAACTAGTTAAGACCAACGATCACAGATTCAATGAAACTTTTAAAATCACAAAAATAAAAAATCATCAAAATTATCATGCATTATTTACTTTAATTATATTTGTAATATAATGTTTTAGTGAAATATAAAAAATAATAATAATAATTAAGAAATTTAACTTGATGTGCGTGCATATTTCGTTAGAGTTCGTGCAGAGTTCATTACATAAATTTAACAAAATTTATTCCAAATTATGAATCAAATGCTTCTGGATTTTCGATTAGCTTATATTCTTGACTGAAATTATTTATTTACATGTGTATATTGACAATAGAAGCTTGTAGATTTTAATACATTATATACCAAATGACTTATAATTATTTTTCAATACGACAATAGAAATTTAATAAACCGTCTTCATTAAATACGTTTTACAAGTTCTCCTATTTTAACATGCTTATATGTTCAAGCTATAATAATTGGGTGTATTTTTGGCAAAATTGCAAAAAGGATAGCTAAATCAGGAAAACAAAAATAAATCAGGTAAATAATTCTTGAAGTATTTGTAATCATTGTTTTCATTCGTTTCATTCAAAAAATATCTGAAGTAACATTGAAATATTAATGGGGAAAGGCGCTACTAATGGTGAAAGAGGACTATACAATATAATTCTTTCAACCGCTGATGACATTGTTGTAGTCACTGCTTTAAGAAGTGAGCAGACTCCATAGCGGTGGTGACAACATATGCAAAAAGAGTCTCGCATCTATAAAAGGCTGTCTGGTGGAAGTTTAGCAGATTTCCTCTCATACATCATGCAAATGCGGGGTATTTACACCTGAAAGTATTCCCAGAAGACACTATCCTCTTCTCATCGCCCATCGGTAGGCTGTTCGTGATATGAAGTGCACAAAGTCCACTGTTGTTGAACAACAAAAACCCAAACCAACAAATCACGTATATGTAGGAATAGGCACTTCTTCTGGTAGAATTAGACAGAAAAACCGTCAAAAGTTATTAAGATTCTGCAAGTAATCAAGGAAAAATAATCTTTATTTAAAAGTATAAATTGTTGCTTTATGCTGTAAAATGATGCTTTATTAAAAAGTAGTAAAATGCTGAATTATTTATTGTTAATGTAAACAACTGATAATGGCGTTGCTATCTATGAACCACAATTTATAACATTGCCAAAAATGTTACCAAGCAGTCTAGTTCAATTGTAATGAACAATTACCGATATATCAATTTAAAAATATTAATCTGGTCGTATTTAAGATAGCTATAGTGAAATGAAAGGAAAACTCATAAAACACTGATTTGATAATGCATTCCTATCTATGAACCATGCTTCATAACTTTGATAAAAAAGGATAGCCAAGAAATCAAACTCAATTCTAATGAACAAGTACTGACACGTCAATTTAAAAATAATATTAATCTGGTCATATTTAAAATAACTGTAACGAAAAGACACAGACACTCAGCGAAAGAACTACATGAAACGCTGAATTCATCACCATGAACAGAAAATCTTTCAGAAAATGCAAAACCCAATTCTTTATTTGAATTCCCTCACTAAAACACTCGACTCAATAACGTAATTAAAGTCGTTCAGCGATCCCGGAGAGTGGCCACGGAAATGGCAAAGAATAATGTAACGGATAATACAAGAGGAAATTCTAATTCCGATTCTTTTAATTTTGTGCTTCTTTTTCGGAATCAAACTTTTTGGACGAATAACGGAATTGCAGTAATTACACTAGAGACACTATCCTCCTCTCTTCATCAACCATCGGTGGGTTGTTCGTGAGATACATGAAATACATGAGGCCCAAACATACATGAGGCCATGTGATAAAACATACATGAGGCCCATCGTTGTTAAACAACAAATAGACGAACAACATAAAGCAAAAACAAATCACATATCTGTATAAATAGACACTTCTGGCAGAATTGATTTCTGGAAAAACACTTCCAAAAGGGATTAATATTCTGCAAGTATTCAAGGGAAATAAACTTTATTTAAAGCTTCGTAAAATACTGCCTTGAGATCTATTGTTAATGTAAAGAATTGATAAAGACATTACTGTCTATGAATCACAATTTATAACATTGCCAAAAAGTTACTAAGCAATCTAATTCAGTTGTAATGAACAATTACTGATATATCAGTTTAAAAATATTAATCTGGGCATATTTAAGATAACCATAGAGAAACGAACTGAAAACTCATGAAACACTGATTTGACAATATATTCCTATCTATAAGAAATACTTCATAACTTTAATAAAGAAGGACAACCAAGAAATTGAACTCAGTTCTAATGAACAAGTACTGACACACCAATTTAAAAGTAATATAAATATGGTGGTATTTAAAATAACTGTAGCCAAAAGACACAAACACTCAGAGAAAGAACTACATGAAACGTTGAATTCATCAACATGAACAGAAAATCTTTCAGAAAATGCAAAACCCAATTCTTTATTTGAATTCCCCTCACTAAAACACTCGACTCAATAACGTAATTAAAGTCGCTCAGCGATCCTTGAGTGGCCACGGAAATGGCAAAGAATAATGTAACGGATAATACAAGAGGAAATTCTAATTCCGATTCTTTTAATTTTGTGCTTCTTTCGAATCAAACTTTTGGACGAATAACGTAATTACTGTAATTCCGGCGAACATAGTGCCGTATTATTTGTACGAGCCATATCCGTAAGAGTTACGAGGTCCCGTAAAAGAAAAGCTGGCTAATTGGTTTAGCGGCCGTGTTGTTGGCGGCTGGCTAAAGTGGGTTCTCCCGTGGGAGTGAGTGTCGATAGGCCGCTAGCTATCCGACTCTTTCGTCGATAATCGGATCTGCAGTTACTTTATTTGCTTGATACTAGTCGTTCGTTGGCAGCACAGAGCTCTTGGGACACACCCTCATCAAAAGGCGTCGATTCATCGATCTGCAGCAAAAGATGACTATTCGCAACGGATATCTGCATTCAGGATAAGGAGGTGGAGTGATTAGAGGCAAGAATCCTTGATGAAGCATCTAATGCTTCATCAACTAATCAGGATCGCTATATCTAGCGCAATACTCTGATATTTACCCATTGTTTCATATATGAAGACTCCTGTTAAACAATTTTTTTTTTTTTTTTTGATTAAAATTAGCAAATCACGAGAATTAAAATTCCTGTAAGTCGAATATATGTTAGGTTTATCCTAATAACTTGAATCTTTCAAATACAATCTTCAGTGCTTCAATAACTTCAATCTTTGAACATTTATTCTTTATTTTTTAAATAACGAAAAAATTTAAATAAAGGAGTGTTTAGAAGCAAGAATCCTTGATGGAGCATCTAATGCTTCATCAAGTAATCAGGATCGCTATATCTAGCGCAAAATACTGGTGTTTACTCATTGTTTCAGTGTAGGAAGAATCTTGTCAAACATTTTTTTTATTTATTTAAAATTAACTATTCACGACAATTAAAATTCCTATGAGTCGAATGTCTGTTAGTTTTATCCCAATAACTTGAATCTTTCAAATACAATCTTCTACACAATAATTTCAATCTTTCAAAAAAATTTCTTTATTTTTTTAAATAACGAATTTAAATAAAGGAGTAACTAAAGCAATGACAAGCAAAGATTCCTTGATGGAGCATCAAGAAATCAGGATCCCTATGTATAGCTCAAAAGCTTGGTATTTACTCATTGTTTCAGTGTAGGTTTTTTTTTTATTTATTTATTCAAAATTAACAATTCATGAGAATTAAAATTCTTTAAGTCGAATATCAATTAGTTTTATCCTATTAACTTGAATCTTCCAAATACAAGTTTTTAAAATAAATAAAAAAAATTAAATAAAGGAGTAACTAAAGGAGAGATTAGAGGCAAGAATCCTTGATGAAACATCTAATGCTTCATCAAATAATCAGGACCGCTATATCTAGCGCAAAATCCTGATGTTTACTCATTGTTTCAGTGTAGAAAACTCATGTCAAACATTTTTTTTTTTATTTATTTAAAATTAACTGTTCACGACAATTAAAATTCCTATGAGTCGAATATCTGTTAGTTTTATCCTAATAACTTGAATCTTTCAAATACGAACGTTTTTAAATAAAGAAAAAAATTTTAATAAAGGAGTGATTAGAGGGCAAGAATCCTTGATGAAACATCTAATGCTTCATCATGTAATCAGGATCGCTATATGTAGTGCAAAATACTGGTTTTTACTCATTGTTTCAGTGTAGGAAGATTACTGTCAGACATTTTTTATTTATTCATTTAAAATTAACGATTAATGAAAATTAAAATTTCTATAAGTCGAATGTCAGTTAATTTTATTCTAATAACTTGAATCTTTCAAATACGAACTTTCTTAAATAAAGAGAAAAAAAAATTTTTTTTTTTTTTTTTTTTTGTTTTTACTATATATTTTTTATTTTATATTGACAGCGATTCAGCTAACCAAATGAATAACCAATAATAATATTCATTTGCTGACTATTCAGTGTTAATAAATTCCGAATGAAAAGATTTCATTTGTTCAAAGTATAACACATTTCCCCGATACATATATGCGAGTTAATCTTGCATAATTTTTGTCATGACATTTTGAAGAATTTTTATTTATTAAGGATTTTTGATTTATGCATTCTAATGTTATTATTTTATTGAAGTAATGTTTTTCGTAGAATAAAAAAGAAAGTCAGTCCGAAAATTACTGAATACATCACTTACATTATAATTTAATAAATAAAAATATTTCGATGTGATATTCCTCGATTCATTTTAGGCTTCAGCAAAAGCTGTTTTTAATGCGAAATAGAATGTTTAAATGGTTAACTGACTAAGAAATATTTTTGTTTCCTTCTAAATTTTTGCAAAAAGGAAAAAAATTATTTAAAACAATAAAATTGTCAGTGAGATGTCTTTTTTGTGCCTCTATAAAAACAGATTTTATTAAAAAATGAAGCGTTTGCTCAGGTTTTTTTTTTTTTTTTATTATTATTATTATTTATTTGTTAGAGGGAGGGGGAGTACTTTCCCACTTCTTGACAAAATTTATTAAAAATTCAAATGCATATTTGCTATTTACTTACTATTTTTGGAGAAATGAGTTTGTGTGTGTGGACTCTAACATGGGCAACGAGGCTATAGTATTTTATAGAGTTTTTTTTTTTTTTGGAAGGCGGTGCTGCATGAAATTATTAAACTTAACTAGAGATAATTATAAGTTCCCAAAATGATATTCATATGGTGAACTTATAATTATCTTTGCTTAAAAACCATTTCATACTTATCCTAATGAATCAATCCGTACATTGTATCGCCCAAATAAAGGCATCCGCTTCTGAATTCTCTGTGTCAAGTTAAATCAGTTTTATTGCTCAGTGATTGATGAGATCTTGCATTTGAAGAACTTCAAATTAGAATACTTAATTTTTATTCAGTTCTGTAGCAAAAGTTGGAATTTCCAGTCGGGAAGATATGTCACCTTCGTTTGTTTCAGACTTACTAAGTGTATAATGTCTTTAGTGCATGACAAATGATAGTAATTATAACAATCATAGCAATGATTTTAGATGATAACAATTCAATATTTGAAAAATTATATGACAAATCACTTTTTTAAAACTTTTACTTTGAAGATAAATTATACTTTTCGTAATTTTTAATTCCATTTGGAGAAATATTCTGCAAGTTCTAATAATCATAACAAAATAAGAACTAAGAATTGAATAGTTTAAATTGATATGACATGTAATATTGATTTTTTTTTCTTTTTTTCATTCATAAATATACACAAACATAAAATTATGTGTTACAAAAACTACAAATTACGCGAAATTAAAATGTTTTAAATGATTACGCAAAACTAATAAGTCAAATTTTAACCTTAACTATTATAATTCAGCTTTGTGTAGATTTTTTTCAGTGCTTTATCATTATTTAGTCCTTCAATCTGATAACCTTTTAATAATTCAATTAAGGTATTATCACTTTAGTTATTTGGTATTGCTAGTTATGTAATGTCAAATAATTACATCATCATTATTTGACATTACATAACTAGCAATACCAACTTAAGATTCTTACACGTAAACACAAAATATTATAGAATTTTTTTTTAAATTAAAATTGCTATTTATACAAAACAATATATGTTTAGTTTTTGATACTTATTTGATATCGTTAAGATGCAATGCTATAGACGAAAAGTTTCTATTCAACTGGATTTCCAAGAAATTTAACAAGCAAAGTAATGAAATTTCAAATTATAAATCTCTCAACTATCGGCATACAATATGAAAAATATCTTTTAAATTGAAAAGATCATCACTAAAATTTATATTAACATTTTTAATGTATATATGGAGAACATACAATATTTTTGACGTGCTTTTATTTCAACTATTTCTTTTATATCATTTTTAAAAGGTGAAAAAAAAATTATTTACGCCTTATTTCAATTTGTTATCTCAAAAAAGTGGTAAAAGAATCTGTGAAATTATTTTTTACTGTTATATATGAGCACCACAAGTTTTAAAAGTAACATAAATGCGGTTTTTTTAATTAAAAAAGGACATCACCAAAATTCAAACGATCTTATAAAAAATATAAAGTTTGTTTATTATTATTTTTAAATATTTTTAGTATCTTTATAGCTTTAAAATTGAGAAAATTCATAGAAACCGATCTTGATTTGTTATCTCAGAAAGGAAAAAAAAGAGTTTATAAAAATACTTTCAGCTGCGTCGATAAGCAATATAATCTATAAAATTTGGTTATTTTACAAAATATAAGGTTATAAAAATATACAATATTTGCTATATTTAAATTTAAATAACTCCTTCACTTTTGAGAACGTTCAATACTTTAAAAGAGACTTAATAAATTACTATTGCATTATTACCTGAATGTATATTAATAAAATTATTTTAAACTTTTAAACCTCAAGAGAAATATTTTCGCTGTTTAATTAGGAAACAGATATTATGTTTAAAAATGTATATAATTTTTAATGCAATTTTATTTTTGTAGAATGTACCATAAATAAATTTTATTGTGTTAGAATTTAATAAAAATGCATGTAAATAATACTTTTATATTTAATAGTAATTTTTTAACACTTGCGTAACGCATATAAAGATGAAAGGTCAGATGTGGTCGTAAACTTAACAAGTATATTGTTTTTTTTTCCTAAAAACACTAACAGCACAAGATTTTTTTAAATTATTGGAGAAATACAAAAAATGTTTTAATCACATTATAAAAAGAGCAACTATTTTCATTACAAGTTTAAATGTCTACGCTTTTTTGCTGTCTCATCTTTCTAAGAAATTTATTAAGCGGAATAGCTGTTTGGTATATTGAGTGCATTACTCAATATCCAGATGAATTCTTATTCAATTCATGATCCAAATAAGATCAAATTTTATTAGTTAAAAAAAGTTTTTAGATAAAAAATGTTAGTTATTATTTAAAAAGTTTCAGTTATTAGTTAAAAAAATTTTTTTTTTTTATTCATCTGTCTGTCAACGACGAACTGATTCTTTGAAAAGTCTGAAGTCGCATTTTTCCCCAGGTTAATCATTGGAAAATACCAGATTCATGAAATTGAAGAAAGATTAACGAAAGAGATTAACGAAAATATGCAAGAAAAAAAAAAAAAGAAAAATGAAGTTTTTGTCAACATTCTGACTGTTGTACTTTGCTTAGAATAACTAAATAAATTTCTAACTACATGTATAAAATAATGATGGCTCTTTACTTTGCTTCTTGTTATTGCTGTCCAAGGGTATTCCGAAGATTGGTCCTGGAGGCAAGTAGGAAAGCGGAGTACCCGTTGCCACACTTCTCAAACCAATTGCTATTGAATCTTCTGCTGACTGGCTTCTTTTGAGGGCTACCTGGGCGGCCATGATCCGTTGTCTTTCTGCTATTAAATTACACTTCGGGCATACGCAATCCTTAAACCGACAGTGGCGTTTGTGACCCTTTAGCCAACTGATATACCTATTAGACAGACAAAAGTGAATGGTGAAACACAACACTGACAACTATATGGATTTTATCGTAATTTGCATTTGATCATAATAAGCGCAATCTTGATAAAACAAAAGAAAAATATAATGACGTAAATTGACCCAGTATCCAGTTTAGTTAGAATTTCATTGTAATAAGAGATCAAAGAATTATCATATTTTCATTTTTTATTGATAGTCACTTTTGTGCAGAAAAGTAATTTAAAAAAACGAAGCCCTTAAATGATGTATAACATTTTTTCTGCATCATTTTTTTTTTCTAATGTTATTTTTCAGTTTAGTTAACAACTTAAAAATCATAACGAATGTTGTTTTATGGAAAAAAATCACAGTTTATCACATTGTAATTAATTTTTAATGTAATAGATTGCCCGTATTTTGCGCTCATAACTGTAAATCAAGAGCCTGATGGCCGAATAACTAGTGTTCGGTGACAGGTTTTGGGTTCGAGTTCCGGCGGGGGATATCGACGAATGTAGTGGTTCGAATCCACTTTAAACCGTAGGTTCTAGTCTAATATGACTGTAGAGCATTAGGCATAGGGCTGACAACCCCATCCCGAAAAAGAACATTTCCTGTCTCGAAATCTGCCGGTAGGCAGGGATGACCTTGGCCCAACATGGGGCTGTTGCACCAATGTCGAAGATTGTTTTGCTTTGTCGTTCTACGGTCATTTTGTGCACACTTTCGGCTAATTAGACCAGGACCTACAGTTTAACGAGGATTCCGAACCACTAACGAACATCCATGCCACCACCAGGATGCGAACATGAAGCCTAGGGTATCAAAGATCAGAGCGATATCTAATTGATACATCAGGCCGCCCAATGAAGAAAAAAGAACTGAAAACCCCTTCACTAGAAATTGAATTTTATTACTGTATTAAATTTCGAACTTCAATATTTAAGTTAAATGTGAACTTTTACTGGATAAGAAATTAAAATTTAACTGAACATAAGAAATATTCAACAGTAAAGGTATGTGATAATGGATAATGCAAATTTATAAATGACAAGAGCGTTTTTTTATCTAAGTAGCAAATGTAAATGTTAGGAGTAAATGTTCATGTTTTATCTTGCAGTTTAAAAAAATGACAGAGAAAAAAGATCAACTCAGATCCATTAAAACAAGAACTAGAACAGAAGAGTTTTCAAGCTTAAAAAGTAAAACCCAAAATTTGCGAAATGTTTTATAAACCAAAACCCAAAGTGTAGCTAAGATAATTAATAAAAACAATTAACATTATAATTATTTAAATTAAAAATTGGCGACTTATAACTAGCTATTAAAAGGAGGGTATACACTCAAGAGCCAAAACATTATGACCACCCTTACATTTTGCAATGAACTCGCCTGGATGACGTGGAAGGCACGTGATCAGGTGGAAGTGGTATTTAACTGCTGCTGGAGAGTCTGAAGAATCATTCTTTCACTTACTTCTGTGTGTGATGGGAAAGGCTGTGGGCCAACTCGTTATTGACAGGTGGTCATAATGTTTTTGGCTCTTGAGTCTATAATGCCCTATGATAAGTATAGAATAAATATTTCAAAAGTTTCTAATGAGAAATTGAGTCTAGTTAAGCCTATGGAATTACAGCATTTCAGATAAAAATTTGAGTATAGATCTGAAATACTTTTATTATAATTTCTGAAAGCTGAAATTATAATGTATCTAAATGAAATTGAGAAAGCTGTCTAAGAAATTTCATTTATCTAATATATTTTGATGGTTAAAAATAAGATTTCATTGTATCAGATCTATTTTTGGAAAGGATGAAAAGTCTTTGACTTGCACAAACCAGTAAAGTCCAGAAAATATTGTATTCCTGAGAGGAAAAATTGAAACGAGGGATAAAATTCCTATATTTCTGGCTTTAAAAGATGGCAAAAAATCATTAATAATTATTTCGCTCAGATTCCAGAAAGAAATTTGTGAACTTTTAAAAAATATTTTCATACCCCGAAGTAAAAATAAACTTGTCCTGTGATGAAAACTTGGAATTACCATTTGAATATTCTAAAAAAAAAAAAAAAAAATAAACTTTGATTATCTTCAAGCTTCTAACTTATTCATTCTTGTCAATTTACATCTATTAAAGTTATTATTATTATAAAATTATTTACTTATGTAGAAAATTAACTATAAAATAAATATTAATTAAAAATATTTGTGAAATTTACTTACGTTCAAATTTCATACCACAAATTAAGACGATAAGAGTATATGCAGGAGAAATAAATAAACATAATACTTACTCTTCAAAATTAATAAGAATTTCTATCACATTAATAGAAAACGAGAACTAATTCCTTGTGACTATGGTACTTTATTTCAATTAAGGAAGAAAGATAAAAGACATACTTACGGTCATATTTTTATAAGAACCTCCATGGTATGAAAAGAGAAAATCCCATTGAATTACAAACTTTAATTTACTTTTACTTATTTTTTTTTTTTTTTTTAATCTTACCTTATTAACAATGTGAAACATACTTATTTATTAATAATTAAAAAATTTTAAAGCATGCCATATGAATTACAGAAAATTACAATACCAAAATGGATTTCGAAGAAGTCATATGAAGTTTTTAGAAAACCTTAACTGATAAGTATAGCAATGTACTATTTTAATGAATTTTCTGTGGTCAAACTGGCTGAATAGGATTGTGGCTCATTCTTTTCATTAAAAACTATTTGTCTTTACATTTTATTTTGATCTAATTTAATTTATATTTAAAAATTTTAAGTGATTTTGATTTGTTTCTACTTTTATATTGAATAGGTTACTATCCATAATTTTTAAACGCATTTATTTTGAAGATGCCTAATGTAAAAGCATCGGAGAACTTCCATGCGGCAACGAGATGCAAATACAATTCCATTTTCTGATCCATGGCATTTGAATTGAATTCATGGCATTTTTAGGTTATTTGTGGCATGTGCAGCATCTATTTTTTTATAATATAATATGAAGGTTCATATCACGTAAAAGGAAAGAAGTTATTTTTAGAGTCGAAATCTTTGGGATTAAGGCTTTCACTTGAATGCTTTTAATTGAACGTGTATTTAAATCAGTATTTTTTTATTACTTTACAAAAAAAAATCATGGCTTACGATACCTATATTACTTTACAAAATAAGTTACTGCTTGCAATACCTGTATTACTTTACAAAAACAAATCATGGCTTGCAATACCCATAGTACTTAAAATAAAAAAATTGCAATAAATACAATTTACTCACCCGTGATTCCGGCATCGAGCGCATTTAGGTCTACGCACTCCACGCCCAACCTCTGGTGATTCCATGTTCACAGTTCTTACTTTCTAGTTTTCTTCTTTTTAACTAAATAAAAAAATACATTCATTTAAATCTAAAAGAAAAAAACTTAATTGTCCTAGAAAAGATAAAGTAATTCGTTAAAGTAATACTTGTATATCTTAAGACGCTTGTATCTCTTCTATCGACTCGATCTTATACTTGTATATCTTCTATCGACTCGAAAAGAATTTCTTGAAATAATTACTAATACAAATCTTTATTTTTTCATGTGTGCTATTATTTTGTATTTTATTATTAACAATGTTTTCTAGTCGACGTTCGGTAGAAAACATTGTTACTAACGAAAACGTATAACGTCATCTTGAAAACTAATAAGTGCTGACTAGTTTTCAAGGTGACGTTAGTTTGCTACTTTTGAAAATTACGTTAATTTCAAAATTTAAAAAGAAAAAAATTAAAATGTCTTAGAAAAGATAAAATAATGAATTAAAATTATACTTGTATATCTTAAGATGTTATCCGCCCGAAAAATTTCTTGAAATAATTACTAACAATGTTTATATATATTTTTTTTCACTTGTGCTATTATTTTGCGTTTGATTATTAACAAAGTGTTACAGTCGAGGTTCGGTGATAGTAAATGCTGACTAGTTATGCCTGTGAATATGAAAAAGCCGGTGAAAATGAAAATAATGGCAGAATAATAATAAATTTTTCATGTAATTACGAGTTTTCTTGCTCTTGCCAAATCGGTCATTGCTGAGGCGTGTCACATTTTCTGATACGAGATATATGTATGAAATTATTATTTGGTATTACAGTACTGCACGACATTAAAAAATAAAGCTTGTCTTAAAATATAGATTCACGTCTGTTCACGGTTGCATCTTCGATTTCTTCAAGTCTAGCATTGGCCATTCTCGACCTATTAGATTCACACCAATTTTTTGATATTTCAACATTTTTTACGGATGTACATGCTGGTCTTCGTTTAAAGTCAATTCTGGTCTGATTGAATAGTTTTCTTTTCTTAGATGGCATAGCAAATTTAACATTAAAAATCAGGGTGAAGTTCAACGAACTCTTTCTCACAATCTCACACTAGAACAGGCTCGGCACCCTGTGGCTATCAAATCTGGAACATCCGGAGACGGGGCAGTAGAGAAATAACGTCTACTTATCATGAAAAATTGCCTAATTGGCGTAAAACCCAATTTATCCCAAATTGAGTAATTTTTTAACGAATATTGATTCAATTTCGAAAGTTTTAGGCCTTGCATTAGCATTATCTCCTGCAAATTTGGATATAAATTGAGGCCGTGCATAGGACGGACACACACACACACACAAACTTTGAGAAATGCACACACTCACAAGTGTGTGTTTGTGTGTGTGAAGAGACGTCATCTCTAATGAGAACTTAAATGATTTTAACGAAATTTTGACAAGCCTTGAAAAGACAATTTTGACAAAAGACAAGCCCGAAATTTTGACAAGCCCTGAATTTATATATATATATATATATATATATATATATAGAGAGAGAGAGAGAGAGAGAGAGATTATAAAACAAGAAATATATATTGAATTGAAAGCAATTATTTTTATTATTGAATTATTTGAGAACCTCGTATTTCAAAATATTATTATGATATCGAACGGTAATGAAACAAACTAATATAAAAAAAGATGCTCTAAAGTAGACGCGAAGATGTTCCTAAATAAGAATCTCAAACAAAAAAGGGGGATAGGGGGATAATTTAAGGGTTATGAAATTAAAGTGAATGCGATCAATTGAAATGTAAAACTTTTACACCACAAGATTGAACATTAAATGCATTTGTTCAAATGTTTTATATTATATTTATAATTTATAATTTAAATAAAAGGAATTAAAGTAAATCATTTAATTAAAATACATTGGATTTTCAATTTTATTAAATTCCGCACAGAAGTGCATGTAATTTTTATCTTTTCTAGAGATATTTGATAACTTTATTAGCCAAAAAACAATTATTAAAATAATGTTCTCAAAGAAAAGAACGCATGAAATGTAATATTATATGTTTTTAATGATATATTATTTAAAAAAAATGTTATCACTGTGCTTGTAACAATAAACTATTTACATAATAAATATAAATGGAATGAATGAAATGTGTTAAAGGCGTTCTTCCTTAAATAAAATAACGCTTCGTTATCTATTAAGAAATAGAATATTTTATAATGCATTTTATCAGATATTATTAAAAATATTATTGTGATATCGAATGAGAAACTAACTAATATAAAATGATGTTCTAAAATAGACGCGAAAGTGTTCCTAAGTAAAAATTTCAAACCAAAAATGGGGGATAGGGGATAATTTAAAGGATTATGAAATTAAAGCGAATGCGATTATTTGAAATGTAAAATCTTTTTGCATCACAAGATTGAACGCTAAATTTACTTTTTTTAAATGCTTTATTACATTATATTTATAATTTAAAAACAGGTCATTTGACCTGCTTGGAAAATTTAACGTTAATAACTTATCTTTGTTTTATAAATAGTTATAAAATGTAGTTCATATTAACTGTGTCGAAAAATTTAGTTGGTACTGTTGCATCGATACTTTTTTATTGGACAGCGAATCATCAAATAAAATTCGCATTTTACATTTTATGTCATAGAATCTGCAACAATAATAACAAAACGGAAGTTACAACACAACAAGTAATATATATATATAAAAATTTTTAAGTCCATTCCTACTTAGGTCAACAAAGAAAAATTTTATTTTAGTTACTTTTTGTTCCCTCCTTTGACTCAGACTAGAACCCAGAATGAAAAAGAATCTGAAAAGAAATTTTTTTTTTCCAGCCATCCGCACGCTTCGCCACTGACGGTATTTATTCTTAAATTTATATCCTGCTAAATATCTTATACAAGAGAAATTTTTTTCTCCCATATAAAACTAAAATTGATTAATTAAATTTAATTAATGAATTAATATTTGAATCAACTGTGTTAACATCAAGTGTCTTCCACTACAAGTTTAAAAAAATGTATTTGAACTTGAGTGGATGGATAAAAAGTGTTTTATTAACAATTGAAAATTTCAACAAGATATATAAATATATATAGGGAAGAGTGTGAACTATTGGTAGGAATTGAAAAAGAGCAACAAATAAAACAAAATCAGACAAAACAACAACAAAAAAAACGAGTAGATATGAGAAAATACTATAGATAAATAATATGCACATACTGTCGATTTGCATGAGTGCCGTAGAATCAATTTATATATTAAATCTAACGAAGGGTTCTTCGATGTACCAACCCTGCTTTCTATGGATGGGGAAAGTTCTTAACGGTCTTTTTTCCAAACGATAACTTTCATTTATATTACACAGGATAAAAACCAGGGAAAAACCCCATTATTTCAGTAGAACAACGGTATAGCATATTGTAAACTGGCAAGTAAGTATACCATATTAAATGGTTTTAATTAAGAGTCGACGAGGACCGAACCTTTACTCTCCTACTCTAAAGCATACCCGATTTAGCTGCCGAAGATTTTGTAACTAATCATGATTGGACTTAAAGTATGTATCAGTATAAATCAGCATTAGTATCAGATTAAAACTATAACCCAAAATAAATTGTACTTCTCTCCCTCTCTCTCTCTCTCTATATATATATATTGTCGCAATAACCCCAAAGTCCAAGGTCATATGCCTACTATTGTGGACCTATGCCTATGGACCTGTGCCTTGGACCTATGCCTATGGTCCAAGGTCATATGCCTACTGACAGATTTCAAGACAGGAAATGTTTTCTTTTACGGGGTAGGGTTTTTTTAGCCTTACGCCCACAGTTCTACAGTCATATTAGACCGGGATCTACGGTTTAAAGTGCATTCCGAACCACTACAAACATCCACGGCACCGACGGGGCTCAAACTCAACCAGTAGCACCGAGCGCTAATCACTCTGCCACCAGATCCAATATATATATATTGATATATATTAAGAATGTGCATAACAGTAGACCATTTTAGTTATTTAACAGTAATAAAGGAGCATGAATGAAGTAAAATGCTCTTTTGTTAACGTTCTCAGCAGGATACTAACACATATATTTAATCATAATTTCTTATCTAACATATAAGATATAAATATAATCGAAACACAAATACATGCAATTAATAATAAAATACAATCTAATAATAGAAAATAATTACAAATCTAATATATAGACATATATTTCAGTTACGAATATCTTAATTATAAAGAAAAGAATGGAGACATTTTTTCAATAATAATAGATGAGACTGAAACGGAATAAAATCCAAAAATATAATTTATTTAAAATAGCTGCGTATGAAAAATAAATACTAGAAAGTGGAAATGAAATGATTATATATTGAATTTGTCTAAAAAATTAATATTTATCGCTACATAGCTTGCAAAATGAAACAGAATGCAATTTTTTAAAATTTCTTGGGAAAAAAATGAATTGATTGTCTGAATTGTCCACGCGGAAGAAACACGTGATATTGCTCCCCCAAATGAATAAAACTGAAGAAAAAATATTAAGACCCAATGTACTAGTAAGTAATAAATAAATAAAAAAGAAATTGGAACAAAATCTCAAATTATTTATCACTAAAACAAAGCACATGAAATGCTTCACTTGAAAAGCGTAAAATTTACAGAAATTCAAAAATGAAATCGCTAACTTCAGTAAAAACTTATGTAAACCTTTTTTTTTTTTTTAATGTGTAAAGGAAATTCTAGCATTGTTAAAGATGATTAAGTATTCGTTACTTTTGTAAAAACATCAGTAACATCACAAACTCTATACGTATCAGGTTTCAAAAAGAATTCCTCAATCGCCACGACCGCAATGAATGTTAAACTCGAATGAAAATGAGAAGATAAGAAAGAAAATTTTTCAATAAAGAAATATGCACGATGCATTATAGTAAAACGAAAATAAGCATATTTGTTCTGTATTCATTCATCGAGCATTTGACATTTTTTTCCATTCCAGTTACCGCTTGATTATGACGTAAAACAATTTATTTATGTTGCTAATAGCAGAGTTTATTTTTTATGTTCATTTTAAGATTAAAAGAAATTAACATAGCATTCAGCAAAACGAAAATAATCATATTTGTTCTGTGTTCAATCATCAAGCCACACTTCTTGAGACATTTGTTTTACATTCCAGTTACTGCTGAATTCCTGATCTGTTATAACTTTGTCTGTTGAACTTTTAATCCTGGCCTAGGAAAATATATTATATAATTTATTTATTATGTATTTATTATCAGAAAACAATAAAAAATTCAAACAAAATTATCGTTAAATTTGAATAGCTTCTTTTAAATTTTGAACATCGTTAAAAAGGAAGTAACAAAATGCAATAAGCTCATGATGCAAGGATGACAAATTTTGTTTTATCTCATTTGTACACAAAGTAAAAATAGTACAACATAAAAAATAATAAAATAAAAAGGAAAAATTAAAATATCAAGGATAATATATATATAAGAATTCTTAAGTGTTTTTCCTTAAATATTTTATAAACCTTCTTCTTCAATGACTTCTGATGTAAAACAATTTATTTACGTTACTAATAGCAGAGTTTCTGTCGATGGTCCTTTTAAAATTAAGAGAAATTAACATCACCAAACAACTTGCGTCATATTCTTTTTCAATTGAGATTATCACAAAGCAGCCTCTTTAGTTTCTAAGGCTTGTAGATTACGTTGTCACACAGAAATTTGAAAAGCAATTTGATAAATTAAGAATGGTATTCCTTCACCACGAGTCCTTATATTGTATTTTTACAACAAAAGAAAACGCTGCTTGTTAAAAACAATACTTAAAAAATATGTTGAACTTTTAATCTTATATATTTAACTCATATATATTTTATTTATTATGTATTTATTATAAGGAAACACAAAATTGAAACAAAAAGTATCGTTAAATTTGGAATAAAGATTTTGATTTAAAGGATTCTTCTTTTTTAAATTTAGAAAATCGTTAAAATGAAGAAACAAAAAATGCATTAAGCTCAAGATTCAATGATCAAAAATTTTGTTTTACCTCTTTTTATACACAAAATAAAAATAATACAACATAAACAATAACAAAATAAAAGGGAAAAAAATAAAACATCAAGGAAAATACACACACATATATATATATATATATAAGAATTCTTAAATATTTTATAAAACGCATTACCTTCATCCTCAAAATCTTCCAAAAATTTCTAGAAAGTGCAATAAGTTCCGATAAAAGCAACTACAACAATATTATGTTTACTCTTTTTTTCTACAAATTTTTAAAATGTTTATATTTCTCAGAAGTCCAGACAAGGGCTGGATAGATTGAAACTTCTTAAAATATCTTGAAGAGAAATTCCACCTGAGAACTCACAAAGCTCGTTAACTGTTAGAAAGTACCCATTGAAAATCAATACTTTTATACACCGTTTAAATGCAGCCTGTTACAAAAAAATAGAACCTGGGGGTTAACAATTATTTTTACTTCCTTTTTTTTTTTTTTTCCAGTGTTGGTGAAGTTTCTATGAGATGAGATACTGGATCGGAAACTTTCGATTTACTTATGAGATTGATTCTTTTATGTGTTAAAAACGTGATTGTTATAAATTTGTTCTTCCAGTGAACCAGTATTAGATCTTTTTATTTTTTAACACGGTTGAAACTATATCCAAGTTACTTTTTTAAAGAAATATTTATTTTTAGAACAAAATAAACTAATAGTTGAAAAAGTCAAACATATATTTTATCCTTTTTTTTTTTTATGTGAAATAAATGTCTGGGAGGCGTACAAGACTTAAAGTATATATGTAAAGCCGCCTAATCTTATATATATATATATATATATATATATATATATATATTCTGTTCAAATATCAGTATATATATATATATATATATATATATTAATAACTGTACATTTTTATCTGTTTTAATTTTAGTATTGAACTAAGTTAAAAAGCGCAGTTTTCAACTACCTTTATTTAATGTGATTTTGTTAGATTTATTTCTAATACTAATTCATTAAATGCAATGTATTTTTCAGTTATACAATTTCCCACTCAAGATACCTAAATATTTGTTCAAATATGTATCCCCAGTTTAGGTTCCCTTAACTGATTTTTAACTTTTCTGTATATTTTCTTCAAATTCACATTTATTTATATCACAGAAAATTGTTAAAAACAAAAAATTTTATATTTTCATTGTAAGATATGTTTTGAAAAATTGTTTTACTTGGTATTAAAATTACCAAATTATGTTAGCAAAGTTATGTCTTGACTAAATACTTTTATGTTTTTAACAAAAGTTATTAATTACATCAAAAATACTACAGATTATTTAAAAAACTATTATTTATTATAATAAAGTTGAAAGACAAAATATAATACTAAGGCATTTTGAATTCGTATACACATTTATTTCAGTATCATATAAAAAAAAAAAAGAATTATAGATTTCTTTTATGCCTCAACTGATAATTTAACTACATTTATTTTATTATAACGAATATCAAGATACAATTAAGTTGATGAAAGATATAAATATAGTTCAATAATAATTATACATTGTCATTATTTGAATTCAGATGAAATATTATAGGAATTAAACTAAACTTCTAAAAAAGAATAATTTTCAGCAATCTTGATTTTATGTTGTTTTTTTGTTATATCTATTTCTAATGCATTGAAGATCCATCAACTTTGAACGTACAATTCGGTCAGTTAATGGATCTGTATTAGATTATTAAATTATAATTAGATTCATTTACTTGTAATTTTTAGTACTTTATAACTGCGATTAAATTTAGTGTATATCCTTGATATATTTCATAAAAACAATGATAACTATTAACAACAATGATATAATACAATAAGAAAAATGAATGTTTTAAAACCTAATTTGAAATAAATAAGTTTAATGTAAGGTCAAATTTTTTTCCCACGCGTGTATTGTGGTAATTAAGAAAATGTATTTTAAGTTATTATCATTAAAGTTTGATTGGCATCAAAAAATAAATCTGAAATCTTATTTCAGGTTCTAAGTACAATTCAAAGAATGATAACAATAACAAAAATAAAACTAGATGGCATTCATAAAAAAAAAAACATTTTTTTTTTCCGTTGATTAATGTCATCTTTACGGTTTGTTTATTCATTTATGTTTCCAGTCATTTTTATACATTTGATTCATTGAACTAATCATTATAAAACATTTGATTCATTGAATTAATCATTTGATTCATTCATTTCGAAAATAATTCATTTCATCGGGTGAGATAATGCAAAAAATACAAAATCTCTGAAACGAAAATGATTCACCTCATCTTAATAATAAACGTTTTCTTATCGTTTTGTAAATAACTATTAAAAAGGCATTAAAACAGCGATTTTTTTCTCTTTGATTAATGCCATCCTTAGGTTGTTTATTAACTCATGTTTGGAGCTCATTTTATTCATTTGATGAAAGTAAATTAGGAAAAACATTTCATTCATTGAATCAACCACATTCAATCAATCATCAATCATTAAATCAATCAGTTGATTCATTCCTTTCGAAAATAATTCATTTCATGGGGTGAGATAATGCAAAAATATACAAAATCTCTGAATCAAAAATGATTCACCTCATCTTAATATTAAACGTTTTCTTATCAGCTTGTAAAATAACTATTAAGAAATTCATTAGGTAACTAGAAAAATAAAAGCAATCATATTTTTCTTTCATATGATTTCTGCTGCAAGTTTCATGTAAAGAAATCCAGAAGACTTTACTTATACCTTGAATTAAACTAGTAAAAACACTGTACATTATATATGCGCAAATCAAATTACGTACAACTTAGCATTGCGGCACAATTTCACATATTAACGTGATGCCTATTGTGCTGACGAGTATTTAAAACTCAAATCTTAGTCTTGAGCAAATAAAATACAAATGCTATATGCATGCTTTTTCTTTCCTTTAAATTATATTTATTTTCTTTAGTCTTTTAAACCTAACGTTACAGACTTTGAATTTTTACATTAAAAACGTAGATTTTGATCCTATTTGAGTCTTTAACTTTAGGAATTGAACAACGAACTCGCAAATGCTTTTACAAGAGCAATTTTGCCTCCTAGAGAGAGTTTCAAGCAGATCACACCTGCATCACAAGCCCAAAATTTTCCTTAGTGTTCGGTCATGGTCAAAAGACATGATAAAATTTTAATACATTTTATAAAATTTTTTAATACATCTAAGAAAACTTGTATGAGACATTACCTGGTTGATGGTGCAACTTTATTAACATCTATGAATTTCACCAAGTTAACTTTGTTCTATAATAATATGTTATTCTTTACGTTTAATGTAAAATATCAGATATCTGAAAATAAGAATTAAACACTAAAAATGAAGAACTATTGTATTTTCGTTGGTGTTATAAATTATTAAAAATATACGATAATTGATAAGCAATCAGCATAAACTTAATTTGTAAATTGGATTTTTAATCTTTAATAATCTTGCTGAATTTAAAACGTATTTACAAAATATTTTTAGAAGTGAATAAAAAAGAAAGTGAAGGATCGCAATTGTTATTTATGCGAACTTGGCGTTTACGAATAAATATTCGTTATAAAAAATTCTTTGCAATGATTGAATTTAAATGCAGTAACAATTGTATAAAATCAGGAAAGATATTGAGATGAAAAGTTATTGAGTAGTTTGTTATTGAATATATAAAATAACTTGGAGTAATAAGACGTAAAGCCGTCCACTATGTCTAAATCAGATGAAACTAAACTGAAACTGTAAACAATGAATGAACAATAAAAATAAATGCTAATTTCTTTTTACAATTAGAATTATTGAAGTAGAATTGAACAATTAGAATAGTTCAAAATTAGAATTGAACAAATTAGAGTTGAATTAGAACAATTGAAATTGAACAAGTAGAGTTGAATTAGAACAATTAAAATTGAACAATTTAGAGTTGAATTAGAACAATTAGAATTGAATTGGCAAAAATTAGAATTGTTGGAAAATTAAATTGAACAATTAGAGAGTTGAATTAGAACAATTAGAATTGAACAAATTGTGGAATTGAAACAAAGAACAATTAGAATAATTAGAAGAAATAGAACAATTAGAATTGAATTGACAACGATTAAAATTGTTGCCACACTATGCTTTCATAAAAATGCAGCATTGCAATTGGTTCTCACTGCATACAGGGCGCAAGAAGTTGCCTACTTGTAATTATTTAAACAATCAGTTTTCACAAATTGTCTGTAATAAATACATGGACATTTTAACAATTCACTAGTGCTCCAGGCAATGCAATGAGAAGGAGATCTTCATATTAAATTATAGTTGCATACGGGGTGCATCACAGGAATTTGACTTAAGAGGATATCAACAAAAAATAAAGCTAAATCTACAATCTGAAGTCGAAATTCCATGTATTAATAATTTTATGCATTGCAATAATTTCGTTCAAAGATATAAAAAAAGAACATCGAAACTAATGAAGCACAAAAATAAAAATTTAATTCATGAAAAATTACATAAACAATTCATGAATTAAAAATTCAATCTTCTTTTTTCTTTTCCGACTCATCAATTACATCACTTATGTTAACTTCATGATTTCAATGAATATGTGTAATAAAATTTAACCAGGAAAACCAATCAATAAAACAAATTCTATCAACAAAATAACTAAATTCTATCGCAATAATAAAACTGAAATTTATAAGAATAAAACTCATTCATTGAAATACTAAATATTAAACAAAAAACAAATGAATAAGTACCGTCATAGGGTTTGAACACATGCACATATTTCACTTATGAGCTTGAAGGGGGAGGCCAAGATCGGCAGCCACCCCCGGAGTACATGCTAGGGTTGCATATATACTTTTAAATTATATATGCTTATTTCAGTCGATATGGTTTGGTTTGACGCTCTACGGTCATTTTGTGCACACTTTAGGTTAATTAGACCGGAACCTACAGCTTAAATTGAATTCCGAACCACTAGCAAACATCCATGACAGCACGCCAGGGATTCGAACCTGATCGATCCGTTGATTCTCCAAAAATTTAGACAGATCAAGACAAACACAGCTAAAAAAAAATTAATCCTTGATAGTAATGAGTCATATGTTTTAATTAGTCATGCTATAATCTAAACAAAAATCCTGTTTGATGTTTCAGTTATATGGAATCTATCAATTTTTCAAAACCATTCATATTTGCATATAATTATTTATTTTTGTATCATATAAATATTTTAAGTCCTAGATTTATTTATTATTGAGCAAATTAAGTGAAAAAATTTCCAATACTTTTTTTTTCATGTAAATAAAAAAAAAATAAACTGGGATATTATTTAGAGCTTAAGAAAAAGGGCATGATTCCCTTCTTAAAAAAAAGAATCTATAGAAAAGCGTAAAACAGAACTATTCTTTGTCCATTGCGATAGTATTCCTAGCCGTCTAAGAGACTTTCAGTTGCAAATCTCAAGTAGAAATTTTGCTACTAAGTTGCCGTCTACTAATGTACTACTAAGTTACTGTCTTAAGTAGAAATGTACTTGGTAGTACATTTTCTGCTAAGACAGCAAGTTACATCATAAATTTAAAATACCTAAAACATAATTAATGATTCGTTAAGAATTTACTAAGAAGAAATTTAAAAACAGAATGGGCGGTTGAAATAAA
>BPLR01019638.1:0-25351 GCA_021605095.1 Caerostris extrusa | reverse complement strand
CCACGCCTATAAAAATGAGACTGTAAAAATATCTAAAGAAATTTTCTATTTTTAAAGTGGTAGATTAAACTTATACATGTGTCAGAACTTTTGAGATATTAGTATATATTCCTTCATTCTTAAGAAAATTAATTGTAAAAGTAATTTCCTTAAGAATGAAGGAATATATACTAATATCTCAAAAGTAGTTTTAGAAATATTGCAACATTAATTTAAATCATTTATTATAAATTTACTTGGTTATGAGCATATCATAAACTTTACATAGAAAATAAATGCAGCAATTGTGCTGAGAAGACGTGTAGCACGAACAACTAAATTTTAAAATAAATAAATAAAACAAGTAATATAAAAAAAATTTCAAAGTCAATTCCTGCTTAGGTCAACAAAGAAAAAAATTTATTTTAGTTATTTCTTATTAAAAAAAATTTATCAAAAAATTGTTGTGTTTGTAAGAATTGAACTCGCATTCTTTACCTTTACGTGAAAAATACTGACATCCTCGGTTTTTGCCGATTTAGCTACTGCTTGTTGATTTCGCCTTTCATTAAAACTGCTAATACTCTATTTAAAGTATTAAAAATTATTTGAAAATAAAAATAAAATAATTTTATGCTTCAAAGAGATTCGATCCGATGACATGTAGACCTAGATTCTACGCCGACGCTCTGCCAACATTGGCATTGTAGAACAAAAGTCTTTTTTCACTATATTGCAGAAAGTCTTTTATAAATAATTTTCATTCATTTTTTAACTTAGAAAAATTCTTTCGCACACACTTTCTCTCTCTCACATCCACATTTTCCATCTTTTTGGCATACACACTTTCCATCTCTAACACTAATTTATTCACGTTTCATTTTCCATTTTATTCCATCCTTTGACTCAGACTAGAATCCAGAATTAAAAAAGGATCTGAAAAAGAAATTTTTTTCCAGCGATTTACACGCTTCGCCTCTGACAGTATTTATTCCTAAATTTATATCCTGTTAAATATCTTATATAAGAGAAATTTTTTTCTCCCATATAAAACTAAAATTCATTAATCAAATTTAATGAATGAATTAATATTTGAAAAAAAATTGTATTAACATCCATGTCATCCACTGCAAGTTTAAAAAAATGTATTTGACCTTGAGTGGATGAATAAAAAGTATTTTATTAACGATTGAAAATTTTAACAATATATATAAATATATATAGGGTGAGTGTGAACTACTAGTAGGAATTGAAAAATTAATGAAATTTTACAAAGAAAAACCTTGTATTGAGCATCTTTTAGAAAGATAGATTGAGTTGTAGGTTGCAAGTTTTTCCTGAATTATCCTTTTCATCTGCCCCATTTAAATACTGTTATACAATTATGGAGTAGGATGACAGGTCACTTTTTATTAGGTATCCTGTGTAAAGTTGAATCTATACATTCATTCTAGCAGTTAGTCATATATATTCATACCAGCGGTGAATGATTCAGATCAATGTATGAATTAAAAAAAAAAAAAATTGTAAATATTTTCATTTTTTATATTTCAATATATTATATCTAATTTTTAATTAATTAAAATAAGGTACATTAATCTAACTAAGGATTTAAAAAATTATGATATCTTTTTACTTTTGATAATAATTAAGGCATTAACTTAAAGCATGTTTTCATATTTAATAAAATTTGGTTTAATAGAGAATAAAAGTTTTGTTCGAGAGTGAATTAGTATTTAGTATACAGAATATTTATATATTTATTTAAATAATCTATATTTGTTAAAATAAAAATTTAAATTTTGCTTGACGATTTATTTATTTTGCCCAAAAAAATTTGAACTTTTATCATATTGAATTTAAACATCTGATTTCAGAGATTATTTTACTATTTTAATTATCTCATAAATTGACACTATTAAAATGATTCAAGATTTTCATTTGAATTCCAAAAATAATGGACTCTATATAAGTTCTGTCGAAACAAAGAATGTTTACTATTCAGCTTATTAATTTCCATAAACAAATGGATATTGCAATATTTATTTTATCATTATATTCTTCGACAGCTATTATCTCATCTTCTATATAACCTACTTAAACCACTGCTTCAATTTTTTTGTTTAATTCCTTTATCATCTTATACCTTTCATTTAGCTACTCATAGTGTAATTCAAAAACATCAACACAAATGTCTTTATCTTTTTAATTATATTATAAATTAAGCATTTCATTTTAAGAATAACACCAATAATTTATTAAAATTGTTTAATTTTTTTAAATTTCAATGGAAGTTTGATTTAAAAATATATTTGAAGTGGTAAGAATACTAGAGAAGACAAGGGAGAACTGTAATGTTGATTTAAATTTTAATAATTGTTTACGAAATAAGAGTTGTATATGTTAATTAACATAAGCCAATTTTCCTTAAAATGTCAAAAAAAAAAAAATATCAGTAAGAGCAAGTATTTAAAGAAACATAATTCAGATTAATATTTATTGCATATCACAGTTTTTATTATATATATTCAGAGTTGGTGCATTTATTATGTCTTGCCATTTACTTTTCAGTGTCTAAATAACACAATTTAAATGAATTAAAAAATATAAATAATTTTTTCAATTAAATACTTTTCACATAATTTCAATTTATTCAACATGTAAATTATTGTCAATAAACTTTTTTAATAGATCTGAACAGAGATTTAATTTTACTGTAAAATAATAAATATTTAAAAAAAAATCATCTTTACCAATAAATAAATGGAATTTATTATATAGATGCTTATAAGTTTGTGTTAAAATGTTAGCACTGAATTTTTTATTTACATGTTTAATATTTCTGTGTATTTAATTTCAAATAATGATAGTTACATAAAATGCAACTCTTGAAAAGAAAAATTATTAATTATAATGCTAATAATATAAAAATCTAATTTTAAAAATCTTAAAACAAATACAATATTAATAGATAATTTTTTTATAAAAAAAACTGTCTTGCTTACTTATTCACATCAAGTTACTAATAATTACAAAAGATGTGGTAATATTTGTTTGCATCATCTGATAAAAGAAAGTGATTAAAAAGATGATTTTCTTATAAAATTGAAAATAATAAATATGATTTATTTTTACTGCAATTTTTTTTTATTGTATATATATATAGGGTTTATTAAAAAAAAAAGAAAATGAATCATTTCAAGACAAATTGCTAAAAAATGCAAACATTAACTGATTGTAAAAATATTTTATTAGACAAATATTCATATTTTTGATTTTATATGGATTTTTTAAAATTATTTGTTGTATACAAGTCACACTGAAATTTTTCTAACCTGCAAATTTTGTTGATAAAAAATATTTTCCTGGTGACTCTTTTGCATTGTATTGCAAAAAAGTTGAAAACTCTGAAAATTTATATGCAATTTTTTTAAGTTTAATGTTATTATACAATTTTTTTTATGATGAACTTTCCAACACAACTCTTATAAAAAGAAAAGTAAGCTCTAAATAAAAAAAAAAAAAAAAAAAAGTTATGGCAATTTTAAATTTGAATTAAATTTTTTTGTATGTACTTTGTGCATCATATATTTAGAAATCAGGAATTTGAAAAGGTACAAAAGTACAATGCAGATAAAACAATTTTAAACTTAGTATTACAATTTAATTTAACTTATCATTGAAGAATGAGTTACGTTTCTCTCTTCTCTTAAGAATTCTACAAATTAAATCTTATTGCATGTATACCATACTTGAATTTGCTACAATTATTCACTTAAATAAAATTGAAATTCCTTGGCGATTTTTAATAGTGATGTGTAAACATATTTTTCATTGAAATAATAGAAAACTATGATAATGTGTTTTAAACTCACACAATGTTAAAGCTATTAAAAATGTAACAATTAGTCTCTGTGCTATTTATTTATTTTTTTTTTTGAACTGCGAAATTAATATATTCATAAGACTACGAACTCAATTGATTCAGTAGTCCAAAAAGTAGAAATCATGATTCTGTAAGAAAGGAGAGAGTAGCGCCATCTATAATTGAACAGAAATCTTATTATTATTTCCCTCCTTTTAATTTAAATTAAGTGTTTTAAAACTAAAATAGAAGCAATATTTCCTTTTTATTTTTAATATTTTACAAAAAATTGTATATATATATTTTGAAATGCTAAAAATAATTATGATGTTATGATACTGTAATAGTTTGGTTTACTACTATAACTGTTTTTCAAGCTGTGCTAGTACAGTGCTGGAGCAGTGCGTTTTGGTCGCCTTAATCTAGGTCCGAATCCTAACCAAGGTTTATATTTTTTGTCGAATTTTCCAATGTTTTTGCATGAAAACGATACAATCAATATTTTAGTATTAAAATTAAAGGTCATTTATATTTACCGATTATTGTTATTCATGTAAAACATGTTTTCACTAAAAATAATAGAAAACCATGATAATGTGTTTCAAACAAATACACATTGTTAAATCTATTGAGAATGCAACAATTAGTCTTTATGATGCTTTTTGAACTATGAAAGTAATATACTCTTAATATAATATAATATAAGACTCTTAAGTCTTATATTATATAAAAGACTACGAACTCTCTACTATGAAAAATCAGTCCCTATTCTATGTTGACTAGTAGCGCCATCTATCATTGAAATTTATAAATATTCCAAAAGAACGCTTCTTACAGAAATCTACTTATTATTCCCCTCCCCTACATTTTAAGTTAAATTAATTGTTTTTAAACTGAAATAGAAATAATATTCCTTTTTTAAAAAAAAAAAATCTTTTACACAAATTATACTACTTTGTCCAAAAAGTAAGACCAATTTTCAATTTAAAATTCCCGGGGCTTATTGAAATTCAATTATTTTTTTCTTTTATAAGTTGCTGGCACTGTCCTAGACATCTGTGTGAAATTTGACATTAAAATATTCATTAGTGTTTGAGCTACGCTTGGCTTTTGAGACCTTAAAATTGATTCCCGTGATTTTTGAAATGTTTGAATTAATTGAGCAAAGAACTTGCATTAAATTTTGTTTGCGGAAACGTATAGAATGTTGCAGAATGTATTGGGTGAGCATACCTATTTATATGAAGATTAAAAAATTAAAGATTTGGTGCTTGTAAACCGTCGATTTACAATTAGAGACCTTGCTGATGATGTTGGAATTTGAAAAGGATCGGTCAATTCCATTCTGTGCCTGAAACCTCGATTGATACCGAAAACACTAAATCACACTCTTAAAAGTTTAGATAAAGAGTTTCCGAAAAAAAAATAATAATAATTGGTCTTACTTTTTGGGCACAGTAGTATACGTTATTTTGATGATATGCGATACTATAATAATTTTTACTGCATGTTTTTCATCCTGTGTAAGCATAATGGCTGAAACATTGCAGTTCTCTCATTAATCTAGGTTCGAATCTAGGAAAAGCTTTACCAATTTTCCTAAGTTTCTACATAATAACGATGCTTTGCATTATTTTAGTATTAAAAATTAAAGTTCATCTTTAAGTACTTTTTTAACATCAATTAAATTTAAGAATGTTTTTATTTTGCATTAATTAATAAAATTTAAATTTTCATACTTTTATTATTTCTTAGTTCCATTACTTTTATTATCCAATTTTTTTTTGTGTATATCTGCAGCAAATAAAAATAATATATTCTTATTAAGGAAGTATTGTAGAATTCGAAGAGAAGTAATCGCTTAGCTACATTCCGGATAAAAAAATGTTTGTTATTGTAGATTAATATGGAGATCCTTGGCCACGTAGCAGTTCCTTCATTGTTAGATGTTGAAACATAGCGGTAGTCTCACGCCCATTTCAGTTAATGTGAAATAAAAAAATAATTCAATGCGCTTTTTAAAAAAGATTTATCAATTTATCAAAATTAAAAAAGATTAAAAAAAAATTTTAAAGTAAAAAAATTAAATAGAGTGTAGATGTTGATAAAATCAGTTACATATAATCGAAAAATAAAAACAGGATGAGCAAAGGTCAAATTAGAGAAAAAAGCTTTAGAAGAAGCCAACTTTTTTCGTCTAGACCAAGGGGTGGCCAACCCAAATGATCATGCGCGCCACTTTGAAATGCATCATAACTCCACGGACCGCATATCAAATTATATATCCCCATATTAGATTCAAATCCACTATAAACAATTTTTGAGTGAAAAATTTAAACATAATGTGTTATTATTTTCGTGTTTACTATTATTCTTACATGTAAACGTAGATTATATATATATATTTTATTTCCAATGGCAGATTATGAACAGTTACAGCAATAAAAGAACAACGAAGAAAAAGAACAAAGAATACATCAAAACAAGCTGAAACAGAATCAATAGATAATACGTAGATAATATAAAAATAATGATACTAAACGCACATTGTAAAGAATATATAACATTAAAAAAAAAAATATAAAAAACAGATAATTATAAATGAAATAAAAAAAAAAAATGAGATCATTAAAAATATTTATTTTACTAGTGTGATATTTGTTTCTCCACTCTTTCACTTAGCTTTTGCAAATCGATATCAGTTTGTGTACTTGCGCGTCGGAATTGTTGTTGCAGGTTAGCGTCCGTTAGTAATTTGCTCTTTTTCAATTTTGAATGGTTATAAGCCGTAAATTGCTTTTTCTAACAATTCTGCTACCATCCCAGAAGAAAACTTCCGGTTTCTAAAAAAAGAAATTAATTTTCACAGATGTAAGACGGCAAACAAATTTTTTATTTAACGAAGCTCGATTCGATTCGTTGAAGATTTTCGAGTGCATTGGTCGTGCAGCGACCATAAACGTCCGTCCTGGAAAAATAGGGTTCTTGTCGATTGGTCTAAGCCCCAATGCCAGTGTGAAAAAATTTAAATTAATAGAAAAAGTGGATTATTAAATGAATAAAAATTACAAATAAATAAACTAGTTAAAAATATTAAGAGAGATAAAAAAAATTACAATAGGAAAGGAATTAAAATTACAAAATGAAAGCATACAGTAGTAAAAAAAAAAGTTAATAAAAAACTGAGCAACGCCGTAATAAACCAGACTTCCAATCTAACGAGATCTAAAATAACCCGAGTAGGGGGAAGTACGGGAGATTCCAGTAATGCAGAGAAAACAAAATTATGGTGCCTTTTACAGTTGATAGTAAATAACGCTTTAACTTAAAGTATACATTACCATAATCAATAAAAATTGATTAATTACATAATTAAGGTTTTTTTTTTTTGAGAATGAACTACTAAATGACGTTCATCTAATCGATTACAATCGTTGCACTCATATTGAATTTATGCATCTGATTTCAGAGATTATTTTGCTCTTTTCATTATATCATGGACTGACACTATAAAAATGATTCTGAATTTTCATTTGAATTCCTAAAAGAATGAACACTATATAGGGTCTACGAAAAACAAAGATTGTTTACTATTGAGCTAATTAATTTTCACAGACAAATGAATATCGCAAGATTTATTTTATAACTATATCCTTCAGCAGTTATTATCTCAACTTCTATGTCATCAAGTTAAGGCAATGTTTCAATTCTTTTAAATTCTTTTTATAATGACAGGCTTTTCATTTAGCTACTCTCATAATATGTTTCAAAAACATCAGTCTAAATGTTTTCATCGTTTCAATTATTTTCTACAATATTAATCAATTTAGTAATAAAGGTTTGGGGCGTGATGGACGAATGGTTAGCGTTCGGTACCACAGGTATCGGGTTCAAATCCCGGCTTTGCCATGAGTGTTTGTAGTGGTTCGGAATCCACTTTAAGCCGTAGGTCTCGGTCCTAATAGGATCGTAGAGCGTTGCGGCATTGTTACTCCGTGGCTTTATCTTCAAGTTACTCGCGTCCCCTGGGTAGTGCAAAGTGAGTAACGTCAGTGTAGCCCTTATGGGATAAAAAAAGATCACGGTCAATTTGCCAGTTGCATAAGAAAAAAAAATTAATAATGGTTTTTCATGTTTTTTGTTTCAAAATTTTGAACTCTTCCCTTTAATTTCAATCAGTCAAAATCTCTGTGTGAAATTTACCAGGGTTTCATAAAATTGTTTAATCTGAAGGCCTGTTTTTGCGCTTCTCACAATAATTGATTAATCGTCCATGAAAGTTCAATATTGGGGGGGGAATTGTAAACATTTTTATTTTATTTTTTATATTTCAATATATTACCTCTAATTTTTAATTAATTAAAATAAGCTAAAATTATTCTAATTAAGGATTTAAAAATTATGATACCTTTTTTACTTTTGATAATAATTAACGCATTAACTTAAATGATATGTTTTCATATTCAATAAAATTTGTTTTAATAAAGAATAAAAGTTTTGTTCGAGAGTTAACTAGTATTTAGTATACTGAATATTTAGTTATATAGAATATTTATATGTTTATCTAAATAATCTATATTTGTAAAATAAAATTTAAATTTTTTTTTGTTTTACGATTTATTTATTTTGGCAGAAAAATTTGAACTTTTTCTTCTTTTTGCACTTACATTGAATTTAAACATCTGATTTCAGAGATTATTAATTATAATGCTAATAATATAAAAATCTTGGTTTAAAAATATTAAAACGAATACAATATTAATAGACAATTTTTCACGAAAAAAATAGTCTTGTTGCTTGAACGATGAAAACGATGCTTTGCATTATTTTAGTATTAAAAATTAAAGTTCATCTTTAAGTACTTTTTTTTTAACATCAATTAAATTTAAGAATGTTTTTAATTTGCATTAATTAATAAAATTTAAATTTTTCATACTTTTATTATTTCTTAGTTCCATTACTTTTATTATCCAATTTTTCTGTGTATATCTGCAGCAAATAAAAATAAAATATTCTTATTAAGGAAGTATTGTAGAATTCGAAGAGAAGTAATCGCTTAGCTACACTCCGGAGATAAATGTTTGTTATTGTAGATTAATACGGAGATCCTTGGCCACGTAGCAGCTCCTTCATTGTTAGATGTTGAAACATAGCGGTGGCCCATTTCACTTACTGTGAAATAAAATAATTCAATGCGCTTTTTAAAAATATTTATCAATTTATCAAAATTAAAAAAGTTAAAAAACTAAAATTTTAAAGTAAAAAAAAAAAAAAAAGAATTAAATGAGTGTAGATGTTGATAAAAAACAGTTCATATAATCGAAAAAATGAAACAGAATGAGCAAAGGTCAAATTAGGAGAAAAAAGGTTTAGAAGAAGCGAACTTTTTCGTCTAGACCAGGGGTGGCCAACCCAAATGATCTTGCGCCCACTTTGGAAATGCATCATAACTCCACGGGCCGCATATCAAATTATATATCCCCATATTAGATTCAGATCCACTATAAACAATTTTTTGGAGTGAAAAATTGAAACATAATGTGTTATTATTTTCGTGTTTACTATTATTCTTACATATAAACGTAGATAATATACATTTTTTTTATTTCCAATGGCAGATTATGAACAGTTACAGCAATAAAAAGAACAACGAAGAAACAGAACAAAGAATACATCAAAACATGCTGAAACAGAGTCAAAAGATAATACGTAGATAATATAAAAATAATGATACTAAACACACATTGTAAAGAAATATATAACATTAAAAAAGAAATATAAAAAACAGATAATTATAAATGAAATAAAAAAAAAAAATGAGACTATTAAAAAATATTTATTTTACTAGTGTGATATTTGTTTCTCCACTCTGTCACTTAGCTTTTGTAAATCGATATCAGTTTGTGTACTTGCATATCATAATTGGTGTCGCAGGTTAGCGCCTGTTATGTTTCAGCATGTTTTTGTGTTTGGTCAGTTTCATTTTCGAAAAAAAAAAAAATTTTTTTTTTCAGGTGTAAGTTGAACCAAAACTGCTAGCAACTTCAACTAAGAATCTGGTTTGCTCTGCTATCAACAATTAACTGTGCGTGTCTAGGGATGGTCACTGATGTCACTTAAAGGGAAACATATTCGATATTCTATTAGTTTATTTGCTACATTAGATGTTCCAAGATGCGCCCAGATCAGGGAGTTCGCAGAATTAATTATTCTGCAAACTCATAATTGTAAACTCATCAATAAAACAGCCAATATCTGTCATATATTTGCAAGAATATTATTTTAAAATCAAAGTTAATTTATTCTCATAATTTCGACAGTTAATTTTTGAATATGCGGATTGCACACATAATGTATTTTTTTTAATGCATTGGTTTTCACAACTGTTACCATTATAAAATAAATATATTTTGTAAAAGTGTGATAAATCTCATGGGCCGGAAAATATTCATGCGCGGTTGGTCATCAACTTTTGATCGTTATAATTTGTTTCGTTCGACTTTCCAATTTGCTTTTTACCTCCCTACTAGTCTTAACTCTCTTTTTGAGTTCTTCAGTCATAACAGTGGATTTTGTTCTTTTATTTACACTCCTTGTTTGAATTATATTTTCCCTGCTTTTTGCTCCATCATTCTGCGCTCTTTACTGATCGCAATTTTCATGTGGCATTTTCATTACCAATGTTTTTCATTTTTCTTTCTTTCTTTCTTTTTTTTTTTTTTTTTTTTCCAATTCATAGGATTACTATTATCTCTTCATCGTGACTTTTCCTTCCTAGTTCCATCACATACCATTGAGTAGATGAACGCTTCACGTTCAGGCACTCGAACTCTTTATTCAACTTAGTAGCGCAGTAATATACTAAATGGTCTTGGCCAAAAGTAAAAGATTCAATTTTATGAATAAATGGTATGAATTAAGCATACGAAAAATGAAAAAGTATGATATTAAATATAAACATTTTTTAAAAAAAATATGCGTATATTAATATATTTACAAAGTGGAAAATGAAAAGTAGAATCAAGTAAAAAAAAAAAAAAGAAGTGAGAAGACAGTTGATGAAAAAAGTTGTGAAACGAGTTCAATATCATGGGAGGCAAAGAAGGTATTAAGAGGAAGTGGATAAAATTATTTTTGAATAAATTTTAATTTGGTAATACCATTTAGAGCAACACCAACCGCAACCCTTGAACATTTTTCCGGCCGTGAGACGTATCACACTTTTGCAAAATATATTTATTTTATAATGGCCAAAAGGAGTAACCACCAATGTATTAAAAAAATACATTATGTGTGCATCCATATATTCAAAAATTCACTTTCGAAATTATGAGAAAAAAAATTAACATTGATTTTAAAATAATAGTCTTGCGAATATATGACAGACATTGCCTGCTTTATTTATGAATTTACAGTTGCGAATTCGCAGAATAATTAAATTATGAATACCAATTATGATGCAAGACCAATGACGATAATCACCAATTATGATAAACACATATTACAATTATAACACCAATTACGATAAACTCCTATTACAACACTAATTATGATGTACAAATGTAAAAATTGAGATCGATTTGCAAAAGCTAAGTGAGAAAAAAATATATTGCACCAGTAAAATAAATTTTTTTTTTTACTGATTTCATTTTTTTTATTTCGTTTATATTTATTAGTTTTTTATATTTCATTTTTAGTGTTATATATTTCTTAACAATATGCGTTTATTATCATTATTATTATAATGTCTATGTTTACATGTAAGAATAATAGTAAACACAATAATTATAGCTCATCATGTTTCAGTTTTTCAGTACGAAAAAATGTCTATAGTGAGTCTAAATCTGATATGGGTATATATAATTTTATATGTGGTTCGCGGAGTTGTGATGCATTTCCGAAGTGGCTCGCAAAATCATTTGGGTTGGCCACCCCCTGTATTAAGCGGAAGTGGATAAAATTATTTTTGGATAGTTTTTAATTTGGTGATACCATTTACAGCAAGGGTAGTCAACTTTTTTAAAACTACCTTCTACTTTTGTATTTCTGTTAGCAATAAAATTTTCCGGCCGCTTCTACAGTAATAGTGATTTATAAAGTAGGAAGTAACTTTATAAAATTGATAAAGTAGAGTTACAGCTAGTTGAAGCATATAATACTAATTACTTGTCAAATACTTTTTATGTCAGACTTTTTAAGTTTGGCAGAACAAATCGTTATAAAACGACTTAATAAAGTTAAATATATCTTTTATTTATTCATTGCGCCTGAATGGCTCTGGAGCGCTCTGGCGCCACAGGTTTCGGTTCGAGTCCCGGCGGTGCCATGGATGTTTGTAGGTTAGTCTTGGTATAAATTGGTTGGTCGGTATAAATTGGTATTATTAGTACTTTCAAAAAATTGTATGATACACTTATATATTACTATAAAAACGAGTCAAAGATGTACAACCACCAAACTTCTGTGTGCAAAAGGAATGTAATAAAAAATTTCATTATTGTCATGGTAAAACTGTAGAAACATTCTATCATTATTCTTGCTTCCGATTTGATCTTGTTTATGGATAGAATTATTATAATTAATGATGAATGGAGACTTGTAGTTAGATGTTTTTCTAAAAGATGTTGTTTGTGCACTACACAATGGACACACAAATCATTTGGCACTTCTTCCTTTCAAATAAGGAACAAATCCAAAATAGCCATCTGTCACTGATGGTGTTTCCATCAGTGGTTTGTTTTTCACGTATTAATATTTTTAATCATGGATTTGTATTTTGTTTGAAGTTATAAGCACTTGATTACTCTCGCAAATCTAACTACTTCTCGATTACTGATTGAAGCTTAGTCGACTATTAATCGCAGCGCCACCTGGTATCTCCGCTTTTATACGTTATCATTCGTGATAGCGCATTTCGTAATGATGACTTATCTACCCAGAAACTAAGTAATAGGATTGCATTATTTTGCTTTATTATTTGTAGCTCGTTATATAATATGAACGCTAATTTTATGGAAATCTAATGAAAATGCTTTTAAATAATATTATGAAAAGTTTGTAAAGAATATTTTACAATAATGTAATTTGTAAAAAATGAAACGTCAAAACTCTTCTCGTCAGAAAAAATGTTACAATTACAATCTTTATTGCGATTACAACGATTCACCCAGATTGGAAAAAAAAAAAGCCGGCATGGAACGAATTCCTTCGATATTAAAACTAGAGAATCTGGTGATTTTTGGCGTGTCTTGGTGAAAATATGGTAAGTAAAAAAATTGCTACCTTTAGGATAAGTAAAAAATTACGAGTATTTTAAGGAAAATCGAAAATGTATGCAGAAATTCAAAATATCAAATGTTCTGCCATGACGTAGTGAATTCAAAATTGAAGTGAAATAGCTAAATAAAGGTAAAAGATCCAAAAGTAGAAGTTTTAGAAAAATGGCTCACTAACTGGAAGATAAAATTAAATGTAGACAAGACTGAAGCAGTTCTTTTCATTTGCAAAAATCCTATAACCCTCCTAATATTAAAATTTATAATAATTATATCACCTGGTCTAAAGAAACTAAGTACTTAGGAATTATTCTTGATAGTAAACTTAACTACAAGATCGCATATCTACAACCTTAGAAATAAATTCAATACTCAATTTAGAATGATCTATCCTTTAATCAATAGAAATTCAGCTTTACCTCTTAATCTCAAAATTCTAATATCTCTCTCTTATCTTTGTCCAGTATTAGCTTAAGCAAGCCCAGTTTGGGGTTCTGTTGCTCGTACAAATTTTGAAATTATTCAAAGGCTTGAGAACAAAACTCTCAGAATGTTAACGAATTCACCCTGGTACTTTCGTAATGACGATATTAGACGAGCTCTCTCGATTCCAAGTTTAAGACAATTTATTCACAAAATTTCTACTACATTCTATAATGATATGCGAAACATCAATAACCCCGTTTTAAATATCCTACAAAATTACGATTATGATATTTCTTCCCAAAACATAGTAAAAGACCTCGCACTGTTCTAAATATTTTAAATTAATTCCTTACAGCTGCCTAGAAAAAAAAAAAGTTCGCTTCTTGTTAATATTATTATTATTTTTTTTTTTACATGCAACTGATTTCATCAACATCTACACTTTTGAAATTTTTGTTATTTTTCATCTTTTAATTTTACTAAATAAATAAATCTTTTTTAAAAAAGGCATTTAATTATCTATTTTTCTTATTAACTCAAAGGGCATGAGACCACCGCTATGTTTCAACATTTTACAGTGAAGGAGTTAGTGGCCGCTACGCGGCCAACGATCTCCGTGTTAATCTACAATAAGAGAATGTAGAAGTTTAGATAAAATGCATAAGTTACGTGACATGATAATAATGTAACAATTATGCATGAAACCAGTTAACCTTCGTCTCTCCTCTGCCTTAATCTTTGTGTTTTCTCCGAGTGTTTGTGTATGGAATATTTTTTAAGAAAAATATTCTTGTGATTTTCTAAGAAATATTACCTTTTTCTGGTTGGTTTGTCTGCTACATAATTTCAATGTATTGTAAATGTATGATTCGCCTAATATGAAATCGATTTTTACTATTCATAATATCAAAAATTTTTATTTAGAGCTATTTGCTGCTTATAAATTGCTCTGCAGACAAAAGTAATCTCAAGCAATTTTGAAAACAGTGTTGTTTTAATCATAGTGGATTTCTTTTTCTGCAGTACATAAAACAGTTTCTATGTTTCTATTTGCAATAAAAGCTGCGAATTTTACTTAACGATTTTTTTTCAATATAGTTAACTCATTTTTATATTAAGAGGAAATTTAATATTTTCGTCAATTTTATATTTTAAAGAGGAAATATATATATTCGTCAATTTTATATTAAGAGGAAATATAATATATTCGATAATTTTATATTCGAAAGAGGAAATATAATATATTCGTCAATTTTATATTCGAAAGAGGAAATACGATATATTCCTCAGTTTTATATTCTAAAGAGGAAATAAAATATATTTGTTCATTTTATATACTAAAAGGGAAATATAAAATATTTGTCAATTATACATCCTAAAGAGAAAAATATAATATATTCATCAATTTTATATTCTAAAGAGGAAATATTATATATTTGACAATTTTATATTCTAAAGAGAAAATATACACAGTCCTGTCACATTAATGTGACCACCTGTCAAAAGCCAGAATATACACTCTTGTATATTCTGGCTTTAAGTGGAGTGTGGAATGGTATTAAGTGGTATTAAGTGGAATTTATATACACTCCACTGCAATGTGCTGCCATCTGCCTTTTTGTAGATTGGTTATTTCTCGTTGACGTCGAAAGTAGGTGGTGGTCACATTAATGTGACTGGACTGTGTACATTCCCCAGTTTTATATTCTAAAGAGGAAATAAAATATAGTTGTCAATTTTGTATTCCAAAGAGAAAATATAATATATTCGTCAATTTTATATTCTAAAGAGGAAATATAAAATATTTTTCAATTTTATATTTTAAAGAGGAAAATATAATATATTCTCCAATTTTAATATTCTAAAGAGGAAATATAATACACTCATGTCCATAAATTAAGGATAATTCAGAATCACACAGAAATTGAACTCTAAAATAAAAATTTCACCTGTAGAATTATCACACACATCTTGAAGAAGAATATGCAAATTACAGAAACCACCAGATGGCGCGGATAGTGCGTCACAATGACGAAAGTGTAAGAGAGGGGCATATAAGGAATGGTGGCAAAGAAGTAAAATTGTTCACAAGCGCTTTAAAAGCCTTCACTGCAATAACCGCGTAGTTATGGCACAAAGGAAGCATTTGGATGATTTTTACGTGGTAGAATTATCGGACGACTGGAATGTGGACGTACCCAGCTGGAAGTATCCGAGGAACTTGGAATCGCCCTGAGTGTCATCTCCAGGCTTTGGCAACGATTCCAAGAGGATGGTAATGTGAGTAGATGTTACAGCACAGGTCGTCCCCGGGTTACAACGCCGAATGAGGACCGGTATTTAGCAGTTACTGCCAAAAGAAACCTGTCTCGTCAGCTCTCTTCAGCTACCGGTACGACAGTTTCAAGGCAGACCGTGTACATACGCTTAGGGCACATTGGTCTATATGCTCGTAGGCCTGTCAGATGTGTTCCACTTACCGCAACTCACTGTCGCCTGCGATTAACCTGGAGTAGAGAGCATGCATTGTGGACACCGCAACAGTGGTCTGGTGTGATGTTTTCCGACGAGTCCAGGTTTAGTTTGCAGTCTGATTCTTGCCAGACTTTCATATGGACAGCGCCAGGTACCCGTTACCACCAAGAGAACACCATTGAACGACACCGTTACGGTGGTACAGGATGGCTCGTTTGGGAAGGAATTATTCTTGGTTCCAGAACTGACCTGCATGTTCAGAGTGTAACGATGACAGGCTACATCTATCGGGATGTCATTCTGGAACAACATGTGCGTTTGTTTCGGGGCGGCATGGGTGCTGAATTTCTGTTGATGGATGACAACGCCCATCCTCACCGTGCAAACATTGTAGACGAATGCCTTCAATTGGAGGATATCACCCGTATGGATTGGCCAGCATACTCACCGGACTTGAATCAATAGAGCATGTGTGGGATATGCTTGGCCGACGAATTGCAGCCCGTCAACCCCCTCCCACCTGTCAACCGGAACTTCGGAGGGCATTGCTTGATAGTGGTGTAATATTCCCCAAGATCAGATTGATAATTTGATACTCAGCATGCCTAGGCGTTGTAAGGCCTGTATTGCATCGTCCGGGAGACATACTCCATATTAACCATCATACTAACCATGTTATACTGTTTTTTGTAAATAGGTTCTTTTTTTAAATTTGCTCCAGGGAGTAAAAATCGCAATTTTTATTAATTATGTCAAACATATAGCATCTTTTTTGCTCTTTACCTTTTGTTTAATAAATAGACTTTACAAATAAGTCAAATTTGTTTTGCTTCTGTCTCTTTCTTTGCCTGAACTTCATTATTCTTAATTTATGAACATGAGTGTATATTGATCAAATTTATATTGTAAAGATGAATTATTATATATTCGTCAATTTTATATTTTAAATAGGAAATATGATATATTTTTTTCAGTTTTATATTCTAAAGAGAAATTAAAATATATTTTTCAGTTTTATATTCTAAAGAGGAAATATAAAATATTTGTCAATTTTATATTCTAAAGGGATACATAATATATTCATCAATTTTAATATTCTAAAGGGAAATATAATATATTCATCAATTTTACAATCTAAAGCTGAAATATAATATATTCCTCAGTTTTATATTCTAAAGAGGAAACATAAAATATTTGTCACTTTTATATTCTAAAGAGAACATGTAATATATTCCTCAATTTTATATTTAGAGTAAATATAATATATTTGTCAATTTTAATATTCTAAACAGAAAAAATATAATATATTTGTCAATATTATAATCTAAAGAGAAAATATTATATGTTCGACAATTTTATATTCTAAAAAAAGAAATACTATAGATTCGTCAATTTTATATTCTAAAGCGGAAAGATAATATATTTTTGGATGATTTTCACAATATTTTTAAGGATGTAACTGACTTTAAACTCAAACTATTGTGCAAATTATTTCATCATGTCAGTTGCAATAAAACGTGAATGAAATAAAGGCATATTTACGATTCAACATTGTAAAATTACTTTTAAGAATTCAATTGTTGTTTTCCTTTCACAGGATTTCATATGATTACCAACAAACGCATTGAAGTCATTATCGTGTTAATTGCAATGTAGTAAAACATTTCCTGTAAAACCTGATTACTGGCATTTTGCAATGCTGTTTCAAAATCTGTTCATTAATAGGGCGATGTTTTCTTTTAAATGCCGAATACGAATTTCTTAAAATATAAATGTAGTATGTCTCTTTAATTTATCTACCTTATTTTCCGATAAGGAAATATTTCGGCAAAAATGCTGATGACGAATAATTGTAAATGATTTACAATTACTGTGAAATTGTGAAGCGATCTTATCTCATCAAGATTACTTAAGTAATTTGATAGAATTAATAAATAGCATTTGTATAAAAGTTATTTGTTAAGTAAAATTTTTATTAAGTAGAACCTTAAAACATTTTCTGAGTAAGATATGTATTTAACTTCATTCAAATTCTTAGAATTCTTTTTATTTTTTTTTAACTTATTTGTCGAGTAAAATTTAAAATATGAAACAAAAAATATTTGTACTGGATTCAAACATATATTTTTAAATATTTATTAAACATATTATTATTTAAACATTTATTTTTCAAAGTGTATAATGAATACTACTGTGCCCAAAAAGTAAGACCAATTATTTTTTTTTTCAAAAACTCTTTATTTATTCTTCCAAATCTATTTCATCGCCTTCAAAGTAATCCCCTCCGGACACAATGCACTTATGCCGACTTTTTTCTAATCCTCAATGCATGCTGAAAATTCATCGGCAGGGATGGCCTTCAAAGCGCACGGTGATTCACTTTGAATCTCTTCAATCGACTCAAAACGGAATCCCCAGAGTGGTATTTTGAGTTTAGAGAATAGCCAGAAGTTGCACGGAGTGTGTGAAACGATATGGGTTTCATTTTTGGCGTAAAAGTCACGAAGAATCAATGCAGTGTGAGCTGGCGCATTCATTGTTTTTGGTACCAATAGAGATTTGACGCGTTTGAGGCCCAAAATGGAATTTACCGATTCTTTTGAAATTCAATCATCATAAGCAAGGTCTCTAATTGTAAATCGATGGTTTGCAAGCATCAAATATTTAATTTTTGGACGGGTGCTTCGACGGTTGAAGTGGATGGTCGACCAGACGGCTCTTTGTCTTCAACGCGCTCTCTGCCTTCTTTGATTGTTTTTACCACTTGTAAACATTTCTTTCAGATATAGGAATGCTCATCGAATGCCTTCTGTAACATTCTATACGTCAAACAAAAATTGAATGCAAGTATTTCGTTGAATTAATTCAGACATTTCAAAAATTGCCGGTATCAGTTTTTAGCGTCTCACAAAGCTAAGCGTAACTAAAACACTAATGAATATTTTGACATCAAATTTCACACAGATGTCAAGTACCAGCAATCTAAGAAAGAAAAAAAAAAAAATTGAAATTCCATAAGCCTCGGGAATTAATTGAAAATTGGCCTTACTGTTTGGACGCAGTAGTATTTATTTAGTGGTTTCATAATCTATAAATTTTTAATGAATATTTCTCTGTCTAATTAAAATTTCTCACTTTTAAGATATTCTATTCTATAATTTTCAAAACAGAAGCTATTGAATAGATTTTTCCAGGCATTTATGTCATTTTATGATTTTGTTATTTATAATAAGTTCCAATAATACTCCTGTACCTATAAATATATATATATAACAACTGCTGCTTACAGTATATATATATATATATATTCTATAAGCAGCAGTTGTTATGGAGAGTAGATCCCAGACATCGTAACAAATCTCAATTTAAAAAGGAAAAAAAAAAATTATGAATATATTTTTAAAAAATATTATTAATTATAATGGTGATCAGGAGATATAAGATTTATTATTAATAATAATAAGTTGTAGTATTTTCAGTTATAATAATTAAGTAATATTATAAAAAAAAATTAAGAACAAATACTTGTTTAAACCAATATTGATCAACCCAAATGATCTTGTGGGCCACTTTGGAAATGCATCATAACTCCGCTGGACGCATATATAATTATATATCCCCATATTAGTTTTAGACCCACTATAGACATTTTTTTGGAGTGAAAAATTGAAGCATAATGAGTTATTATTTTTGTGTTTACTATTATTCTTACATGTAAATATAGGTAATATAATAATAATAATACTAAACGCACATTGTAAAGAAATATATAACACTAAAAATAAAATATAAAAAACATATAAATATAAATGAAATAAAAAAAAATGAAATCATTAAAAAATATTTATTTTACTAGTGCGATATTAGTTTCTCCACACTTTCACTTAGCTTTTGAAAATCGATCATTTGCACATCGTAATTGGTGTTGTAATTGTATTGGTGTTGTAATTGTGATTATCGTTAATTGGTGTTGCATCATAATTGGTATTCATAATTTAATTATTCTGCTAACTCACAACTGTAAACTCATAAATAAAACAGTCAATATCTGTCATATATTCACAAGAATATTATTTTAAAATCAAAATTAATTTTTTTTCACACAATTTCGACAGTTAATTTTTTGAATATATGGATGCACACATAATGTAGTTTTTTTAATACATTTGTTTTTATTATTTTGGCCATTATAAAATAAATATATTTTGTAAAAAAGTGTGATAAATCTCACGGACCGGAAAAATGTTCAAGACAGGCTTCGGGATGGCTACCCCTGGTTTAAATGCCTCTTTTCTCTTTTTGTCATGTGTTAACATAATGTTGTCCTGGTTAGAGGCCTGTGACGTTATCCGAAAATGAGGGCCAAGCAAATAAAACTCCATTGCAAATTTTGGCGGAAAATGATACATTGAGTTCCTTAATTCTTGAAGTGCTTCATGAATAACGTTAGTCTTCAGGAAGTTTCTGAAGAATTTAGGTTTTGCTTGAAGTGTTTTGTAACATGGTTTTGAATCACTTTTCATGTTTTGGGTTGGGATTTGAATCATTTGTATTTCCAATGGCTATAAGTACTCGTAGTGCGTTGATCAACTCCTTCATGAAGATTCATATTTATCACTTTTTGCATTTTACCGTGTCTATTGAGCTGCATAGTGCTTCTAATTGTATTTAGGATATTTCCTTCTTCATTTACGGCTAGAATTTTCAAACTTCGATATATTCTTTTGTCCATTATATGTGATAACGTTTCTTGTAGAATTGGAAATGCTTCATTCTTCATTTACGACTACATTTATTTTACTTTTGTATATTCTTTTAGAGATTCTTGAATAATTCATTCTTCATGAAGTTCTTGATCTATTCAACATTGCTAAATTCATGCTGCTACTGAATTTGGCCATTCTTATAGTATTCCAATCAATTGCTTCATATATCTCTTGCATTTTTAAACATTGGCAGATTCCTGAGTTTATTCATTCGTTCTCGAATGTTCACACATGATAAGTTGAAATTTTGCCGAGCAGATTTCAGTTTTTTATTTATTTTATGATTTTTTTATCAGTGTTAATGCGACGATGTTAATAAAAGGAACGATGGAGTTTATTTCATGTCTGCATTTATTATTCTTTTTTTAAATGCAGATTAATCATTATATATTGCAGTACATAAAACAGTAGATATTTTTGGAATAAAATATCTACTGCTACTATTCACTTTAATTATGCTCATTCTGCATAATATGTTAAGAATTTTTTTCTTATCTATTTTATAAATTCATACAGAGAAATGTTAATGCAACGCATAAATGGAAATAAAAAGCAGTACAATTAATCAATGAGGAGAAAAAAAATCTACACGAAGTTTTAATTCAAGGACTATATTCACAATGGTATTTGTATTGTATATGTATGGGTATTTGAGAATAAAATTATAAACACAAAACTTAAAAAAATCAAGTCATATAATGTCTAACAGTGTTTTTAAGTTGATACATTATTTGATTATCCATGCGATGTCATTATTTTAAACTTCCTTTTATCATAAAAACACGTAAAACATTAATGTTTAATATCCTTATCATTATTAATATTTTTCTTTCCGAATTACCATGCTGTCACAATTTTCCCTCTTCAATTGTTTTTGTTTCTATTGTTTATTTTTTATTACCTTTTATTTTTTTTTTTTTTAAACATTTATTCCTTACTTAAAAAAAAATAATAATATAAAAAAATTTTTATATATACATAATTTTCTTTAAGCATTTTTTCTTATATCTTTTTATAAAATGTTTATTTAAAAAATGTTTGTTTAAAAATGTTTATTTTAAAACGCACAAAAGCAAATAATAATGCAGTACAATTGATCAAAGAGGAGAAAAAAAAAAAAAAATCTAGAAACTTATACAAAGTTATAATTCAAGCACAGTATGGGTATTTGAGAATAAAATTATAATTATAAACAAAAAAAAATTAAAATCAAGTCACATATTGCCCAACAGTGTTTTTAAGTTTATCCATGCGATATCATTATTTTAAACTTCATGTAATGATAAAAACATGTAAAAACATTAACGTTTCGATATCTTTCTTCCAAATTACCATGCAGTTTCTTTACTAAGTCACAAATTTCCCTCTTCAATTGTTTTTGCTTATATTATTTATTTTTAAATTACCTCCTTAAAAATTATAATAATAATATAAAAAAATTACATATGCATAATTTTTTTTTTTATTAATTAAAAATTAAGAAAAATTAATGCTAATTTTTTAATAACTTAATAATGTAAAAGATATATATATATATATATATATATATACATCTTTTCTATCTGATTAATGGGCTTAAAGCTTAATAAACTTCTCTCGTTCACAAAGTAGGAGATAGAGATTGATATGCAACCAAGGCTCTGCGTCAACCTGGCAAATAATTGTCGTTGTTGTCGTTCTATTATCAAATCAAAATCGAATTTTTTTCCTCCAATGAGGTAATGTTTCTTTTTTCCCCCAGTATTGAGATTTTTATCATTGAGTACGTGTCTCCATAGTTACTTAATCAGAAAGTTTAGCGTTATGTCAAGATCCATTTTTAGTGTCTACAGCCGTGAACACCATGTATCGATGGCTGACTGTCTGGTTTGTTTATTTATTTTGTGTAAGTTTGGTTCTAGAAATATCAAGCTTCGGAATCCACGTTAAACTGTAGGTATCTGTCTAATTAGTTTTAAGTGTACAAAAAATGACCGTAGAGCGACAAAATTAAACTAAACTTAGATTGTGATAAAACACAAAAATAAACAACAAAAAAAAAAAAAAACACGTTATATATAGTTCAATTAATGGAATTTTTATTCAAGGATTGTAACCCTGTTTCCGTCTACCACTGGTAAGAGTTCTCCCTGTGAAGTTCTGGAGAAATGGTCAGTTGGCCTGCAAACTCTCACCCATTGAGGAAGTATATTCCGCGCATAGCTAGTATCGGGTTTTCAGCTTAGAAGAGGAATCCTTGCACGAATCTATAATTATCTGTCTTTAAATGCGTTAAATATTGTATGCCTCTAATTTTATGTGTGTGGTGTTTGGGCGTGTCAATAAAGCTGTGAATTCTCCTTCAAGACTCTGAACCCAACCACATCCAGTTACAATCTGGTTGCCCAACCTGCACACTACAAAATTTTAACTAAGGGATTGACGCAACTTTAAGCATGGGTATTTGAAAAAATATTATAGTTTAAAAACAGTAAAAAACACTCTTTTAAGAGTAAAATCAAACTAAAAAATAAAAAATAATTGTTAACATAAGAATAAAATGACTGACGAGAAAATGAATGCCACTGTTCTAAAAAAGCGTGGGGTGCTCACGATATCAATCGTTATAATTTTTCACTGGTTTCATTCGAATGCAGAGTTAGTTTAAAAATGTCATATAAAAGTACCCCACAATTTTAGAACAGTGACATTCATTTTTCTCGTCAGTCATTTTTATTCTTATGTTAACAATTATTTTTACTTTTAGTTTGATTAACTCTAAAGGCATGTTTTTTAGTGTTTTTAAACTATAATATTTAAATGAGGTCCCGTTACGGAGGACTGGAACTATAGTTCTTACAATAATTTAATTGTGAGTAAACAAAGGCTAAATGCGAATAAGTCGAGTCAGCCAGGATTCGAACAGGAATTTCTGATTCGTAGACAGTCGCGTTATCCGTTGTGCCGCTGTCCACAAGTTTGAGTGTCTTTACTGAATACTTTCATTCTACATGGGTTGAATTTTTCTTCATAAGTTAAAATAAAATCACTCATCCTGGCTCCTAATCATGATGAGATAATAAAAACTTATCAAAATATTTTATTGTCGTCGGTCCTTGATAAGTCTACAACGTTTAAATTAAATCTGAGCTCTCAAGTAGGGCAAAATCGATCCCAAAGAGTCAGTTACAAACAAACATACAAAAAGTAAATAAACATACAGGTGAAACTAATAAAAAGCGTATTAAAGATTAAGGACAGAAATTAAAAACACACTCTAAATTCCAAGTTCTCTTATACTTATGAATGTTTCTAAATTTACTGTAAATATTTTGCTTTCGTCATCTATGCAATAGGATTCATTATCTCACTTTTTACTATCTCGTAGCGGAAAAATCGAATATTTTAACCTTCAATGCGATAAGTAATTTTTTTTTTTTTCTTTATTTTCCTCTTGAGATATTTATCACTTTGTGTCTATTGTAATTTATAAGGTAAATGCTTTAGAAATCTATTTTAGTGTGGCCGGCTGCTTACTTTGCTTGCATTTCATAGTGGCTTGCATTTCATAGTTGTCTGTGATCGCCATGTATCGATGGTTGACTGTATGGTTTGTTTATTTATTTTGTGTAAGTTTGGTGCTAGAAATATCAAGCTTCGTTTTACCGTTTATCGCTCATTATTACATCCTAGCAGCTAAAACTGTATTTTGTTTATGTTTGACACATTGGATTTTTGTTTTTACTCAGGATAAGGTTTTTAAAAAGCGTGTTAATCCCAAAAATAAAGCTGTTTTCATAACAGATGAGTAATACGTAAGTCATTTGAAAGAAAAATTAGTCGCTTTTTTTTTTAAATAAGACCTTCTATAATGAAAATGGATGAATCATTTTTTGAATCATTTTTTTATGCATTTATATATGCATAAAAAAGTGATTTGCTATACAATTATTTATAATTATTATTATTATTATCATAATTATTATTATTTTAAATAATAACTATTACTTGTTGCTTATTATAACTATTACTTATTATTTATTAGTTTGAATAATAACTATTATACTAAGTATTACTACTACAACTACTTTTTACTATTTTTATACAATTGTTTTATTATTTTATGCAATTATACGCATTATACATTTTATATGAATATATGTATGTATAAGTGACAAAAGTCATGGGATAGCAATATGCAAATTTTCAGATGGCAGTAGCATCGCGTAGAACAGGTATAAATGCGCAGTGCTTTCGCAGAGCTTTCATTTTTCTGTTTCAAGTTATTCATGTGAAGAGGTTTTGACGTGATGATGACCGCACGACGGAAATTAACAGACTTTGAACGCGGAATGTTAGTTGGAGCTAGACGCATGGGTCATTTTCGGGAAATCGTTAAGGGAATTCAACATTCCCAGATCCACTGTGTCAGAGTGTGCCGAGTTATGACATTTCCGGCATAACATCCACCATGGACAGCGCGATGGTCGATACGCACCTGCACTTAACGACCGAGACCCGGCGACGTCTGCAAGAGTCGTAAATTCTAACAGACAAGCAACACTGCGTCAAATAACCGCAGAAAT